>JAQGBH010001573.1:0-31161 GCA_034698265.1 Sminthurinus aureus | reverse complement strand
GTTTAAATGTGTTTTATTTAATGAAGAAGGTTGAGATGCCGAAAACTATACCACAGTTCCCCCAGTTAACCCTACATACATTTCATAATAATTAATAATATTATATATTATATTACACACATCCATTGTGTATTATAATTTATAATATTAAAATACAGCTAAGAAATATTTAGGATGTGATCATGTAAAATGTATCTGTAGATTCTGTATTCATATAGCCATACTCTTATACGATGACGATCAGGTCGCCAACGATTCTATTTTCCCTTTTTCCATCTCCTATTTTCTCACTAAATATCAAAATATTACATAATAATATTATGACTGAAAGTACATAAAATACTGTCTGTCCAGAACCAAATCACCGGTGAACAAGCTTTAATCCCCAGTTTAATTTGCATTTTACGACTTATAGTGTTCCTCCTATGATAATATGCTTCCAAAATATGTTAAAATCATAGTTGAGACATTTTCCTAAGAATTCGTACAGACCAAAATAGCTGGAGCTAGAAGTTCAGAGTTCACCGGCAATTTGACTCTGGACAGACAGTACTTATACATAATATTATATTATTATCAATACTTATCGTTTTATTGAGTATTTCATTGTTGAAAGTTAGAGTACACAGCATTTAACTGAAAACATTTGGACAAATCCTGGTCGAAACAAAAAATGTTTCTCTAAAAGGTTACGCCATGTTGAGAACTTTTTGCTTTTCGCTACATAAAGCATAAAGTATGTAGGTACATGGTATTAATTGTAAACTTTAATCTACCTGTGTACACAATGGAATGAATTTTAATGACTCATTGTATCACCCTTTCTTTCAGTCTAGCATTTTGCATTTGTATGTGACACAGAAATTTTCTTTTGTTTCCACAGACAGTCAGCACCAGCATTTTGGAGGGCATTCTACAAACGACCCCATACTTCCAGGTTTGTGCCGAAATTTAATTTCTAAAACTTGACATATTTATAAACTCTATTCACACTTCACACGGTGGTCATATTTTGTATCAAAAGAAAATACTGATTACATTTTTCCGGGGAAATGAAATGATAGTAACATGAGTAAGGGGGAATCTCCTGATGTTTCTTGTAATTATTCGGCTCTGCGTTAATCCTTGATTAGCCGTAGAACAAACAAAGCTTTTGCCATAAAAAGAAAATTACACTAGGAAATTTTGGATGCTGAGCATAGTTTTATGTTGTTTAAATGGGAGAAAAAAAAATTAAATTTGCTCAAGGTCTATGAACCCTACTGAATAACAACTCAATTCAATCATAATCAAAATGAATTTTTGACGTTTTTGGAATCAAATTCAAACACAGTTGGCGTTCTAAATAGTTATTGTTTTGCTCAAATACACTTTACACACACATGTCATATTCAAATCATTCGGTAAGGATTTCATTGAACTTGAAAAAATTTACCTGTTTTACCCATAAGAACTAACGCAGTCAAGTTTTCAGTGAGTCGGACTCACTGAGTCCTTCAAAATTTTGGATTTTGGCTGCCAGATTTTGACAGCTTACGATAAAATCTTGTATTTAAAATGGTCAGTACAAATCCGGGATACTCAAGTTCTCTAGCTGAGCAAGAAAAACGGTCAGAGTGGTGTTGGGAGAAGTAAAAAATAAACCATGTAAACAGTCTCAAGGACCAAACGAAATTCAATTAAAAAATAAACCGTTTGCCAAATTCGAAGCCACTGACAATTTTTCTTTCTCATCTTAGGAGCATTCGGCTACGTATCGCATTGACAATGAACACCAGACAACGAGATACTCACTCACTATAAACTCAAACTCATTATCTGGTCAATGAACTAACTCCAGGCAATCAGAGGGATTGCCTCCAGTTCACGTCACATGACGTTTTCATGGGTCTGGTTCTGTGCCATTTTGGCAGATATGACCCGGAATTTCTGTGACGTGTGTAAAATATAAAAAATAACAAATATCATTTGAACTTTTTAGGGCACAATCACGGTGGTAGTTCGGCAGATGAGAGTGAAGAAGAATCTCTAATTGTAGTCTACGCTTTATTTGTTCCTCTGTTACTGGCCTTGTTCTTCATCCTCATCGTCGCTCTCTATGTCAGGTAATATAATATTTTATAATGTTTGTACGTTTTTATTTTTTTTATTTTGTACATTGGAAGATTTGACGACACTATTTATTTATTTGTGCACACTGTTTTCTATGAACTCTGATCATCACAATATGAAACAATGAATTCAATTTATTCCATTTCCATGTACTTACAAATTCGAAAATGTCAATCAAAATGGTCATATTATTTAAATCCATGACCATATTATTGTTTCAGTGATGTGATGAGATCATGTGGGATGTGGGATGGTCCCAAGAAAGTTTTTTTAATGAAATGGTTAACAAAATGCCTCTTGAAAGGAAAGGTGTAATGCAGAGAGTAATAATAAATAAAATTTTATTATTACTCTCGCTGTTGTAATGTTTGGGGTTCAAAATCCTTAATTATTATGCATCATTAGAATTTAGAATGAATGAACTAGGCTGAAGGATGAATAGAAAATAGCATGTTGTCATTTTGGATGTTTTAGATTTTAGATGCATATTATTATGTATATGCTCACATGCAAATCATCCTTTTAAACTTTGGGAAACGACATGGAAGTGGAATAACAGGGAAAAGAGAGGGGCGAAAAGAAAGAGTCAAGCAGCAGGTACACAAATAGTTTTAGAGCATGTTGAATATTGGATAGGATAGGATAGGTGGGGAATAAAATGTGACCATGGAATTCTTAAATGTAATGGATTATGGAAATTAATTAGCCGAAATTATTTCACTTATAAATATTTTCTATGCTGTATGTACATGTACATTGCACATATATAACATAACATATTACATATTATATGTATTATGTATGTTTTTACACTACAACATACATGCATACAGCATGTAGTAAACTATCAACTCACTAAATACTTGCCGGTACATGTAATTATTATAATATATTATGTGTATTATGTAATATATGATGCTGTACTCTGTATATCGGTCGTTACAAAACGAATCCGCTCTATATATTTAGCACGGATTGTATAATATTGTATATTATGGTATTTATGGTGTATGTTTATTTTTAAGTATAAATTATACAGATATAGTGTAACATAATTTATTAATATAGAATGTAGATCCCTGAGTCATTTAAAAGTTAAATATTTTTAATAGCTCTTTCTCTGTCTGTCTATTAATCTTTCTGTTCCTTTTCAACTAGGTATTACGATGTTTTGTTCAGTTCACCTGCCTTAACTAGAATTTTGATTCTATATCACTTATCAACCTTCTGCCGCACTCACAAAAGTTGTGCATTCCAATGTTCACACATCACATTCACCGTCGTTTTATTTTTTATTTGTCAACTTTTTCTCGATTATCCTGCGCTGTGATATCATTATAATTCTTTTATTAGGCAAAATAAGAGCTTTTTTAATGTGAATTGACAGTATAATATTATACAGCAGGTGGTTTACGTGTTTTAAACTTTTAACCCTATATTTCCCTATTCACAAAATCTTCTGTGTTCGCTTGGTGTTTTTGTACACACTTGCACTTTTTCTCTTTTTCGTACTTTTTCAATACATCGATGACGTACTTAAAAACTCGTAGATAAGTAGTACTGAAATTCATTAGTAAACTGTAAATCCTAGATTATCTTTCTGGTGCGTCGAAGTACTATCAAATACTTCAATTATACTTTAGACTTTTTTGTAGTGTGTGCCATTTACTTAACATAGAACATAGACGCATTTGGAAGCTCAGTACATAAGGCTCAAAATCCTGAATCGGCATCTTACAATAATTAATATTTTTTTAGTCAAGTATAACAGGTAACAGTTGATATCAAACATAAATTATAAAAATAAGCAAAAACACACAGTTTTTATCTGCGTAGGGTATTATATAAAATTTAAAACAGTTCAGAAGTCAAAGTAGTTGTTTGAATTTTGAATTAAGGAATAAAACGACCACAGAATTAATACATTGTGGGCAGTGTGCACATATATTTTTTTTTTTCATTTTAATACTTATACTTATTACTTATATTTGAAATCTTGAAAATCTAACAAGTTTTTTTTGTTATGTGTGCATCATAGGAGAATGAGAAGGGCAAGTTCCTCCCATTCTTTATCGACTCAAAAACCGAATCAACTAGAAGGCCAATATCAACTTGAACAATACGACAATCCAGCAATGGACTTCAGATCACTCGACTCATCAGCGTTCAAACTACAAATGACCACATTTAGTTATCCACCTCGAATGCCAATAGATACCATGATGGCAACAACAACAACTCAGTCAGTTATAGAACAGTCTTTAGCCGAAAAACAGCAAGGAACGTCCATTTCCTCTTCCTATTCAGAAGAGAATAAAGTACCGCAGAAGAAAAAGTTGAGTGGAAAAATTGTAAACATGGTGAATAGGATTAAGGAGCATAGCACAGAAAAACATGGGTTTAATATTTACACAATTCCAATTGAAACTAGGGAGCAACTAAAGCAAATTTATGTCTACTGATAATCTTCTCCTTTTATATTTTATATTATTAATTATTACTGATACACATGATTTACAGTATTTAGATTTTACGCTACAAGTAAATGTCCCTTTTACTTATTTTTTTGTTTGCTATTCTTTATAAGTACATTATTCGTTATCATCACCGTACTTTTATATGTATATACCTATATTCGTATTTCGTTTACATAGACTATATAGACTATGTGGTTTACTTAAAATACAAATAGTTGTCGTATTCTTCCTGTGGGTTGCGATATTGTTTTGCAACAAGTCACACGGTTTTCGATTTAAGGCAGCATACAGCATAATATTTTGCAACATAAGAATAACGAATAATAATAACTATTGCCATGATTAATCAGTGGGTAGTGAGTAGTGATCATGTATGTATATTTCAGTAAGGACAGATTTGAGACTTTTTACAGTTTTGGATGAGTTTCATTTCATGTATAGAATATTATCAAGTGTAAAGTTTTTGACAAGTATAAAATCAAAATTCCTACATAATATACTAAAAAACTGCATTGATAAATGTAAGTGATAGATACTTACTGCGTCAAAGACAATTATTCTTGAGACATAGAGTGGCCTAATAATAGTGCATGAAAATAGAAACGTTTTACAACGCGTATCGAGTTACCAAATAAGATAAAAAATATATAATAGTTGTTGTTATTAATTTACATTTCAAATGTAATGAGAATCAAAGTCATGAGAAAGAAACGTAGCCATTAAGAATGTACGTGTGATAATTAGTACTTATTAGTAATAATAATAATAATAATATTATTTTAGTGACACATCTATTGACTATTGACTATTGACTACCTATACTAGCTGTGCAATACAATGTATGTTATGTAATTGCAGTAAAATACGCTCAATTAGATTGCTATTTAATGTAGTTTTTATAAGTTAATACAATACTAGTCTCAAATCGTAAATGAATGATGAAAATGTCATGTATAATAATAATAATATTATAGTATAGTGTTTTGTAGAAAAATATAAGACAATCATAATAATATTATTAAAACTTTTGACATGTTATGCACACGACTGCAATGCTTCGAGTTTTTCGAGAAAAAATTAACAATATTATTGTAACATAATATTATGTATGTCCAGCAATGAAAGCGACTACCATTAACCATATTTGCATTTAATAGAAGAAGAAGTTGGTAATCCACATATCTGTACAGCTTTTATATTAAATATAGAATATTGGTACTGGACTACTGGTTGTTGTTACTATACCACTTGGTCACCCTATTTCCTTTCTCCTTACATTTTCGACAAAATGTCAAAAATAAAAAACCAACGTCCACATAATGCCGACCAAACGAAAGGAATCCGCCTATTTTTCAGTTTTACTCTGCTCTATACGCAGAGTATGCTCTATCTGACTGCTGAGCATACATACAGTAGGCTACAGTGACTGCTGAAATTTGTGATCATTTTAATGACCGAAATCGTCAACGATGCCCCCTGCTTGCTGGTTAAAAGAAGAAATTACATGAACACATTATGCTTAATAACCAACATGTATAATATATAATATGTACAATGTATCCAGTGTCCAGTGCCTCTGCGTTGGTTTCACTGAGAAAAATCCTACGATTTGGGTAGTACACGAGCAGAAACATTAGTTTGTATGTAAACGTATTACCTACACAAGCTGTACGTTAAGGACATGTGGATTATCAACTCTTGTATCCTTCGCCTACTATAAAATGCAAAATTTGCCAATTCGGAATTGTTCCTCACAGCCAAAGGCCTACTCTGATACAAATGGTCAGTCGCTTTCATTATTGTACATACGATAGCACATAAATAAACATATTATGATGTCGATTGTGGATTCGATTGTATTTGTAATTTGTAGGCATAGTTTTGAATTATTCATATAATATTTATTTTATTATATAATATTATATTATTTATTATATTATTACATTACGAATAAAGACGGCCTGACGAATAATGTTGTACACCAAGAACACACATTCAAAATTTTAAAAACACGTTACAAATTATAATTATACTGTAGGTAGCTGACAAAAATTACTTCTTTTACTCAGGCCAGAGTAAGTGGAAAGTTTCTAGTTTCTACTAATACTAGAAACTATAAAAACAAGGTTGAAAAATTAAAAAAGAACGTGACTGATTATAAAATATAAAATATATTGTACGATAATATAATATATATATATACCTACATATTATATATTATATACATCTTACTAGTATGTATCTGCATGTGTAAAAAACATGTGAAGAAAGAAAAAATGGATATATATATGAAAATTGCAGGCCAAAAAATGTGAAGAAAGAAAAAATGGATATATATATGAAAATTGCAGGCCAAAAAATAAACGAAATACACATGATTATTTAATGAACCATGGTGTTAAAAACTAAAAACATGAGACATATGTTTACCAAACGCATTTTTACCCAAAGTTTTTATGCAACCAAAATGTTTTCATTTGATCACACTTTGTCTTATTTCTTTCTTTTTTTTTTGACCTACTGAATTTATGATTATTGTTACTCATATACATCTGTAAGTATACCGTGTACCGTGTACGTATCAGTTTGTCATCTGGATTGATGAATTGGGCACAGTGAAGTGACTGTAAAAACGTTTTTGTTGACTTTGTCAATTTTGAAGCAGGGGTCAAGTTTGACAGTGGTGGGTTCAGTCGTCGAAGGAATTCCAATTTTATTAGTGAGATCATTCATGTAATCTTCAAATACTTCTCGGCATCTTGGTGCATCGCCAATTTTATGCAGTATTTGTTGATCGTTATTATTTTGTGGAGCTAAATTTTTAGAGAATTCAATCCATTTGACTAATGCTTCATCCACTAATTTGTTCCTAGTCGTAATATTGCAATGGGTTTCTTCCTTTGTATGCCCTGTTAATTGATTTGTTGGCATTTCTCCTCCTTTGATGTCATTCCCTTTACATTTTGTTCCGCTCATAATAATTTTTTTCTTGTCCCCCAGAGAAAACTCCAAGTCCTGAGAAATTCCTTGCTGATCAGAATCAGATGCAGGAGAGTTGTCTGGATCAATTACTTTCACGGATGGGCTAATATGACCAAAATCTCTGGCACTCCAAGAACACTGCTCATCATCATAACCACTCTTTTGTTTATCAATTATGTCGTATAACCTTTTAAAATGTTTCATAGCTCGAAGTAGCCTAAAGAAAATGGAATAATAATAATGAGTTCAATTATATTGTGAATTATGAATAGTTTTATGTTGAAAGAAAATTGAAATTGAAATTGGTCAGAAAGTTATGCTGAAAAGGGCTCAGGGATAATAATTGTCGTAGAATTTAACCTTCTCCTTACTACTGGATGCCATTTTACTGGATGTCGAACTAAAAGGGATTCTGCTAAAGCCATATCGGATAGAATTTGACGGTACCATTGTTTTATACTCCAGGTAGTCGAGCTCTCAGTTATTACAACAATTTGTGTATTTTCACTCCAAATCCATACCAAACTTGCACAGTTTTTAGACAAAACAAGAGACTTTAGATCACGTTTTTCAGCCAACCAGTTTTCAAAAATAGTTTTCTTGTATGGAAGTGCAATCTCAATCACGGAAACTGAGGGATGACCTTCCTAGAATCAAAAATCAAAAGAAACATTATTTTGTAGCTTTATTAGGATACGAAAACAAGATAGCAGAAATTCGAAATCACTGGACTCGTCTTTTTCGAGAATTTGGCTCGATAAACAGTAAGATACGTGACAACTGGAATTCTCTTTCTTCTATTTACTCGTGTTACTCACAAAACTCGAGTTGGTCTATCGAGAAGTCAAAGTACATGGATTCAAGTTTTATACGGATAAAATATTATGTCGAATATCGACTCCAGTCTCAAGTTACGGATCAAGTAAACTCGAATCTCGAATATGTCTCGACTTGTGATCCGTAATCCGTAGTGTACGTATAAAATGTAAATAGTTTGAATGTAACGTGTAATTAGTAATTACCACATGAAATAGAAAATAGTATCACTAGTCACTACAGGTTTTTATATCATTCTTTTCTAATGACTACAACATACAATCATCATATTGACAGTATACTGTGTTAATATATTGTTTACCTCATGTACTTGGTAAGATTTGAATTCCGGTGCACTGTTGAGTACATTCATTTCAGAACTATGATTCAACACATGACGCTCTAATTGAAGAGTTGGGGACAATGGTGAACTAGATAATGACAATGCTCTTTCAATATCTCGGTCATCATTAGAAGTCGAGAATATCTCATGAAAGTTGAAAAAACGACGAATTGGACTGAACAATCGATTAACCGCCATCAGCAAAATCCCTGTGCAACTGGACACTTGGGATAGAAATGCAGAGTCTTCATCCTCTTTCTGATTTGGATTTTTCTTGACTGCTGCCGTTGAGTTCATGACCAAAGGTAACCCAACTTGATCAAATGTAGAACGAGCATTTCTGAGAATTTCGGGTACCGTGTAAGAATCTTGAGCAGAGTAGTAAGAAAGTGATGTTTTTTGTCTAGCTGAATTCATTTCTATTTCCGATTTTGGATGCGTGGACGGTGGAACAATGTTCTTTCTTTTTTTCATCAAGCGACAACGTGTAAATCTGCGTGAAAGTGTTTTACATACAAGGAGAAAGGAGAATACATTATCTTGGTTCTTCATTTGAAACTTGAGTTTTGAGACGAGACGGTCATATTAGAAGGACCAAATGGGTGAAAGTTTTACCATGAACACCTCTACACAGTGTAGACTACACTCTACACAGTGTAGACTACACTCTACGGACCTTATTAGAGATTCTAAAAGGTCTTGCATGGCATGGATTGCAATATCCAATCTTTCTTTCCTTTCCTTTTTTCTTTCTATATAATTCGAAATTCCAAATATTTTTTAGAAATACAAGACTTGAGATTTGAGGCATTGTATTTTGTATTGTCTATTGACATCCCTATGGGATTTCTAGGATCAACTAAATAAATATGCCACATGCCACATTCCACATTCCACAGGGACTGTTCACATATTACGTTATCAAAAAAATCGGAAATTTTTGGACCCCTCCCTCCCCTCTAATACATTATGTAATGCATAATGATAATAATGGTAAAGATAGGAGGCTCAAAAACCCACCCCTCCCCCCTTTTGATAACGTAATATGTGAATGGTCCCACACCACTCCAATAAAATTCCCCACATAAAAGGATCGACAGAAGTATAGCTATCCTTTGTCTAATTTTCTATATGCAGCAGAATGTAAATTTTGGCAAAGAAAATAGAAATACTGAAATTCCAAAATAGTGTATACGCGTACATACAGATTCTATTTTTGTTCGTTTTACTTTCACCTTTTTGTTTTTTGTACAAATGGCAGCTGATAAGTTTTTACCCATTTCCTTACCAAAAATTCCTCTTCTTCAATCCATGGTTGCAAAGAGACTTCCAAAGTCTGCAACTTTTTACAACATAGTGACTTTATTTCTAAAGGGCAGGTATTCTCGCAATGTAAGTACAACCTTTTATGCCCTAAACGAAGTTATCCATGAAAACTCTTTGTTCCTTGCTATCCAACACCGGTACGCATCTACTGATGAGAACGATACAGCTGTTACACTTTCCGCTGGTTCGGATTTTTCTAGCTTGACATCAAAAGTAGTGACAGAGCTGGAGAAAGTGATTAATTGGTCACAACCAATTTGCTTTTGTTCAGTCGATGAAGAACTTGTTAATTTTTTACAATTACCTGAAATGTGCAAACGGAACGGAAAAGTTGGTGATATTGACCCTTGCCATTTCTATTATATGAGCCTTGAAAATGCCCTTAAGCTTGATACAAAGTAAGACAATTTTCAATTTTTTGAGACACTGCGTAACTATACATAATTGCAAATTGCAAGCATCTTGTAATTTGTACGTGTTTTGAGTGTTTTTTTATTAGTAATAAACCATTTTAGCTTTCCATATTTTCTAAACATGGACCACGGAAATTCAAACAGGGATTAGCGAATGTATGTAATTAATGAGACCTTATAGGAGAAAAAAAATTCTGAAAGACATTGCAAAACATTTCGACTTCTATAACCTCAATTTTCGTATTCATATTTCTTGCTGATTCCAAACAGCAGTGAACGGTTGTAGGTATTTTATGTAAAAAAGCTTTAACCTTTCTTTTACAAATCTTCCTTTACATCTCAGTAATGCATGTTGCATGTTGCGGTTTGGAAAATATGGAATTTTAAAATTTAAAATAGTACATAATATATTATTATATTATATTATATTGTTTATTAAAATTGAAAATACATTCGGTAGTACACACATTTTGTCTGATTAATGTTTTTAACGGTCCTATAACATAGATGAACAAAAACATGTTATACCGTTTTCGTGAATGGTAATTTAAAGAAATCCTTTAATTTTTCAGTTCGCCCTCCACTGCAGTGAAAGTTTCAAAACTTTCACCTGTTGATGCGAAAAAGGTACAGCATGAGATCTTTTTGGCAGTTAAAGTTTAACCTGACTTCCAATTTACGCTATGAATACCCATTATAGTCCGTAGTTCATTGAATATAAAAAGAAGTTAATACGTTGATTTAATGGTTTGTATAATGAACAATACGTTGTTACTTTCTTTTTCGATTTTTTGTAGGTGACTGACTACTGGAAATTTTCCGGAAATGGCACGTTAGGTACAGACACAAATATGAATTTTTGTATGATTTATTTGTAATCCAAAAAAGCATTGTTACTATTGTAAAATGTACTACATAAAGAGCAATTACCTTGATTTTTGTAGCAATATAAAATATAATTTTCTCAAAAGTGGATTAGTTATAATATATTATATATTATGCATATTTCAATGCCATTTAGAACGTATGGAAGACTGCATTTCCACTCTAGCATCCGGTGGGGTGTATGTTAAAAAACCAGAATCGGATGAAATGGAGTTAGCTTCGTGGGTAGTAACAAATCATGTTGGATCAATAAATGCTTTGTACACTTTAGATAGCTATCGTAGAAAAGGTTATGGAAAATTAACAATGAACGCGTGTGCTAAATATAATTCCACAGACGGTATCATGCCAAACGTACAAATTCAGCTGTTTAATGACGCATCAAAATTACTGATGGAGCAATTAGGTTTTGTATATTCCCATCAAATAAATTGGGTGATTTACAGACCTTCAGAAAGTTGACAATGATTTGTGAGTTTTTATTAGCAATAATAGTTATTATTGGTATCGAATTATTATATGTTATACATTATAAAATACATACTATAATCTATAGCATATTATATATTATGCTCTTTATATGATTGATTATAATTATAATATAATATAATATTTGTACAATCTAGAACTTGTAATAATTCCAGAATTCTTTTTGCTCATGAAAAAATACTCAATTGTAAATTGTAAGTATAAAATAAAATAACATTGAAAAATAATTATTAGCAGAGTCTTATTTTGAAAATAACTTTTGGAATGGTGCATTTAAAATTGCATTGTTTTGTGTATTGTCTCCTAAAGACTTGGAAGCATTTACTGACATAACTAAGTAAGTTACTTATGACAAACAGTATGGTAGACAGGTCAGTTGTAAAATTTACTTGTGAATTAATCTTCAACTTAAATGGTAGAAATTCTGCACCAGAATAATTTTTAATTGTATGGTTCACAAAAAACGTAAAAACAGCTACTGACCAATATCACTACAAAAACTTAATCTTTTTAATCATACATGGAAAAAGTACCCTAAACTCAGAACTATTAAACAAAACAAAATACAGTGAAAGTGGTGAAAGTTTTAATCTCTTAAGTGTTATTTCGTTTCTCATGCTGTCATGCAATATTATATTATACGCTTTGTTATCGTGTAACTTACTAGTTTTTTTTATCCCTATATCCGATATTTACCCATGCACGTATATAATTAATCATCATTTTACTCATCAGGGAAATTTATGCATCCACATTGGCGTCCCACTTTCAGCTTCGCAATGTACATTCTGTTCACTACCATCCGGGTCTGGATCCCTTGAAATGTTTGGAAAAAGTGTGTAACATAGAAAAATGGCAGTCAATATTGAAAAGAGAAAGAAGAGGGCAATGAAGATTTCGATAACAAAAGTTCTGGGATATTCTTCAACTGAACGAATTTTTAAAGGATAACTTTTGAATGCCCGACGTGGATCTTTATCAAGAGCATGGTGGTGATGATGCTGATGATTTACATGTTTACCGGGTACTGGTAACATGGTATTTGTATTGTACTCTGGATGTTCGTCAAATACAATTTCAGTATCTTTTTGTTGCGGTAAAAATGTCATAACTGGGCTTTGATCTATACTGTCTTTATCTTTTTCATCATCCAGTTGCATTTCTTTGTTTTCATGATCATTGTTCTCATCATTTTGTTTTTGCTTAAACTGATTTATAGAAATGGAGGGAATTCGATGAGGTTTATTCGATTTTCTTCTTGATTCTACCCTACTGATGAAAGTTTTACTATTATTTCTAGAAACAATTTTTCTTCTTTGATTACTACTACTACTATTTGATATTTGTGATTTTCCTGCATTATTTTTTTCAGGTTGCTCCTTTACTTTCTCCATAGTTGATGAGGACGGTTTATTCTCCAGTCCGCTTATTTTTCTTTTCCCTTTGTCTTTATTCTTATTAGAACTTTTAGGTTTTGTTTTTGAATCTAACGTACTGTCTAGTCCATCTTTGTCTTGATCTTTCATCTGTACTGGAGTGATTTTATTTTTAATATGTTTTGTTTTTTTTAAGCGTAGTTGTTTTGTAGTTGTTTTATTAGAAGTGATAAGGTTAGAATTATTGAGATTTACTAGTTGTGACTTGTTGGACTTTTTTGAAGCGATTGATAATTTTCGATTTTCAAACTCCTCTTCAGTTTTTCCCTCATCTTCAAAAATACCAGTAGTTTTTTTATGATTTACATTTTTATCATTTTCTTTATTTGACATTGTTTTTTCATCAGAAGATTTGGAAGAACCTATAGATTCAACATCTGTACCAATTTCCTTATTTGTCGTTTTTAACTTATTATTATCACTTTTATATAGAAGACATGTCAGAATAAAGTAAAAAATCATGTGTAGAAGAATCCAAAAGAGTAATATAATAGAAGATATACTACAATAAGAACTTATAAAAATAGCCATTGAATATGGTGCGAGAAAGATCTGAATCATTCCTAATATATAAGTAACTACACCTAAAAACCAATGTAAAACGGAAAGTACTAATTTTGCAACTCCACGATGATTTTCTGTCAAAGCCATGTAAAGTCCCATTAAAATTTGTGAAACGTATCCTGGTAAAAAAAAAACACAAGGATTTTCAACAACAAATCAAGTTTCAGAAAATTCCTTCTATTACATTGATAACACATAGTACATAGTATAGGGAAAAATCAAAAAAATTAAAAGTTAAATTCTCATAACTACACAATCTCCACATTCCACATAGATGTAATATGTATGCTAAATTTTAGTACAAACTTTACCTGCCACAGCCACCGTACCGATTGTATAATGAATTTTAAAATGTGGATGCTGTTTGGTTCCGTTGAAATTGCCAATTTCTATTGCTATTACGATTAAAGCACCAAGAACAAAGGCAAGACCTAGGGATAGGCTGAGGGAATGAAAAGCAAACCAAATTCTTCGATGAAAAATCCTTTTTTTTACTTGACTTTCTTTAAAAAATCTGGCGATAAGCATTGAAGTAGGCATCAGAACTACAAAAGCAACCTATAATAATAATAATACCAAAAAAGACACAAGGTATAATGATTGACTTGGAAGTTTAAACAGAGTATATGTCAGTAAATCAAAGTAGGAATTATATAAATAAACAGATGATAGTTTGTATATAGTAAGAAATAATTAGTGCATACTGCATACCACCATAAATGACATGTGAAGTCGCAATGCAACCTCTTTTCCTTTGTCGTTATTAGCTTGCCATATCATTTTCTCTTTCATCCATAATTTTTCCGTCAAATATGCTTCAGTGAGTGAGTGGTATTTAATTCTGATCATCTCTTTCCCTTGTTTTCTTTCTACTTTTATTGCACCATTTGCAAGGAAAATGACATTTTGTTCATTTTCAAAATCAAACTTTTCCGTCTGAACTTCAGTTTTGTGGGGTAAAAAAAAGGAGCAGAGCATGACACCATTTTCATACTTGATTTCTCCTGTTTTCAGTTGGTTAATTTGCTTTGCAAAATTTGAAAAGTATGGATCATTTCCGTATTTCGTCTGTGTGTTGTACGACAATTGAAGAAATAAATTTTGAATCTTTGGATTATGATTGTCTACGCCGCAGGAAACGACAAGATCTTGCCCCATGATGTGACCCTTAAAATAAAATAAAATTACAGCAGAGTTTTAGGACTATTACGTAGGTACAAAATAGTTGTGCTTGAATAATTTTTCGAAAATTTTATTGCCAAATATGTATACCGATTTTTTTAATAGAGAAAAATATGGTCACTTTACCTTAGAAATACCCATGGCCATGTAAAATCCTATTTTATTATCTCGTTTTTTTGGATATCCGAGCATTTCAAATTCATACACGCCATTAGCATTAGTAGTTTTGTTACGAGTAAACGTCAAAATGAATTCACAATTTTTTTTATCCAGACAGTTGTCCTTCCCTTCAAATACACAGCTTCGTTCTGGAGTCTGTAAAGTCTTGGTTGTGGAACAATGACTATAAATTGAGGAAGGGCTCAAAGAATGAACGTTACCCGATAAAATAACAGTGGTCACTAGCATGAACCAAAATTTGATATGATCATCATATTTTGTAACAATAGGTATCATTTCTTCCAGATGATTCTCATGTTGGAAATCATTCCCACAATCGACCTATTTTATGTTAAATTATTTGACTGCGAGTGGGGTGTAGAGGGTCTGGGGTCATGAGTAAAATGATCTGATGACATTTATAGATTATTTTTTCCTCACCCAGCACAGTCAGCATCAGTAATCTGTATTTTGCGTTTTTGTGTCTATCTTTTTTATCTTATGTCTGACGAGTTTATTTGGATTTGGAGTTTGGAGTTTGGAGCATCTCATATAATTTTCATTTCTCATTTCCTATGACATTTTATTTTTATGCATCTCTATATAATTCCATATTCCATGCTCCATGCAACTGAATTGGGGTGGGAGAGGTGGGAGGGACGAAACTTGGAAATTGCTAACAACTACATGATGAGGCTTAGAAATTCACCTCTAAATCAAAGCCTAGAGGATCAGAGTCTTTGCATGTAAAATGCACCTAAGAAAATGTAAAAAAAAAAAAATCGGCGTCCTTGATTCCTGCTCTAGCTCAAAATCTGAACAATCTGGGCCCGACAAAATTTCCAATGACTTTGTGTGTCTTGTTCTTGACTAAAGTTTTTATAGACTACAGATATTTAGTAAGTAGAAAGTAGGCAAACTAACTCCTTGAAAAACTTAATGTATTTCGGGTAAAATTATTCATGTTTTACATTGACATCTAAAAAGTTAATTTGTTTTGCAATCGACAGAGTGTCAAGAGTGATTTTTCTCAATTTTCATTTTACGATTGATTTCTATTGTGAGTGTATAATTTTTCCTGTAAGTAAACGTAAAGTTTTTCTATCTAAACATTACAGCATTATACAATATTTTATTATGGTGTAAGATGTAAGATGTACCATAAAAGTGTACTTTTGTGTGTGATTTCTAAATTTTCCATGTCTAATCATAATTTTTTGTCATAACTGATTTTTTGACAATGTTGTTGAGAATACGTAGTATTGATGGATTTACTTTAGTTTTTTAGTTTTATTCGGTGTATTATTGTATGAATTATGTTACTAAAGTATGTGTATTACAATCCAGTTGTAAAACTAAATTTTGCGCGTTATAATGAACTTTGATCTGTTTACAGGTGAGTGTATAAAGCAATCAAATAGTCACTAAAATGAAGATTCCAAATGTTTTCTGCCGTCAAAACATCCTCTTGTCAAATCTAACAAGAAAAAATTTAGGCTCAACAATGACCTTCACTTCCAGCCCGATTTCGGCTTCTCAAACTGTAACATCAGAAGTACGTAATAATAATAATATTATAATATTATATTAACAAAAGAACAATAATTTCTCATATAAATTCAAACCATTCTTTTTTTCAACTGTTCTTTTTTACTGTAGCTATACTTACTTTACGTTCAGTATAATTTTGTTGTTAAATCTTTCCAGAAACCAAAGACTCAAACTTTGGCAGAGTCACTACCAAAATTACCCGTTCCACCTCTCAATGAAACTTTGAGTAAACTTTTAAGATCTATCAAACCATTGGTTAGTCCAGCTGAGTTTGAGAAAACAAGTAAACTGACGCAAGAATTTGCTTCTGGAATAGGTCAGAATCTACAACAACTTTTAGAGGCTAGAGCTGCTGAAAAAGACAATTGGGTGAGCATGAATATATATATAATAGTAGAATCTTTTTTTCTACATGCTTACAAGTTGAAACCTATTATCGATACTCAAAAAACACTAAAGGGGTGTATGTAAGATGTCTCACAATCATATTTGAATACTCAATAATTTTGTACTATTTATTAAATATACGTAGCTGTCCGAATGGTGGCTAGAAACAGCATATCTTGAATTTAGAAGTCCAGTGGTTGTACATTCAAGTCCGGGTCTTGTATTTCCTCTAGAAAATTTTACAAGCATTGATGATCAACTTCGATATGCTGCAAAGTAAGATGTTTTTATTTTATATTGGTATTGAATATTCAAGTATAAAATATTCATGTCATGCCATTTTGTGAAATTACAAAGATGTTTTTATATATTATTGTTGTTCTTTAAGGTTGATCTATGGAGCACTTTGTTATAAAAGAACCATAGACAGAATGACAATTCAACCGGATATGATGGGGAAAAGAGCACTTGATATGTCACAATATAGGTAAATATTTATTTAGCTAATTACATTATTGGAATAAAATAATTTTTCATGGTACGCCTTTACCATTTTTTACAATGAACTGGTTATTAAAAAATTGTCTGCAGTCAAACTCCTGTCATTAACGTAACTATTTTTTAATTCACCTTTTACTTTTGTTTGTTCTTTTTGTATTATAGATTAGTATTAGGAACAAATCGTCGCCCAGGATTGACCAAAGATGAATTAACTTATAATCCAGAGAGCAAGCACATCATTGTTGCTTACAAGAATTATTATTTTAAAACACCTGTGTATATGGAAAATGGAGAAATATTGAATCCAACTCAATTGTATTACCAATTAAAACTGATTATGAATGGAACTAGCGGCTTAATTGGAGAGCCGGTCGGAGTTTTAACAACAGACGATAGAAATATATGGGGAGATGTATATCAAAAATTTACAAAAGATCCCCAGAATTCTCAATCCATACAACAAATTGAGGAATCGTTATTCGTAGTCTCCATTGATCGACCGAATCGTCCTTTGAGGTTTCCTAAAGGAGGTGTAGATGAACAAGGAGTTGAGGATTTAGCTTTAAGTGAAAAACAAACGGTGGCATCTTTACAAATGATTCATGGTAAGTTATATTTTCTTTGTGTCCAAATACTTTACAAATACTGTAAATCTAATAAAAAAGGCTATAAAGGTTTTAAGTGTGATAAAATTAAATTAATAAATAATGTGAATCCAAGCTCTTTCAACTTGCTAAAATGCATAATGTACATGATATATACAATATATTGTATTGTACATAATATTCTTTCTTTTTTTGTAAATGTTACAGGTAATCGAACCAATTCAGGTAATCGATGGTTTGATAAGACTATTCAATTCATAGTTGGTACAAATGGAGAATGTGGTTTGACCTATGAACATAGTCCTGCCGAAGGTCCTCCAATTGCTAATTTGATGGACTTTGTTGTAAACAATTTACCAAAATTTGAGCCGTTGTTACCTGTAAACAAAGATGAAGATGTGATACCTGATATTCTTCCAAAAAAACTTTCATTTAATATCAATGATAGTATGAGCAAGTACATTACAGAATCTAATGATAGGCTTGGAGCTTTATGTGATGATCTTGATATTTGTGGGTTTACTTTTAGGTTCGTTTTTTAAATGATAACCCAAATTATTATTATTTTACGTTTTTACTTTTCAGTTGTTGTTAGTGTAATGTGTGTTACTTTTATTACTTATTATATAATATAATATATAATATTACAATGAGCGATGGTAGTATTTAACAATAATTATTATTTAATTATTCATTTCTTGTAGGAAATATGGAAAAGATTTTATCAAAAGCTGTCAATTGAGTCCTGACTCTTACATTCAAATGGCTATTCAAGCTGCCTTTTACAAAATTCACTTACAACCTGGGCCACATTATGAATCTGCATCAACAAGAATGTATCTTAATGGACGGACAGAAACTATTCGATCATGTTCTGTAGAATCAGTAGAATTTGCAAAAGCGTTAATAAATAAGTCTATTGCTCCACAAGAAAAATTACGGGCAATGAAAACAGCAATTGATGGACACAAGAAATACGCTGCTGAAGCTGTTCAAGGATATGGTATCGACCGACATCTTCTTGGTCTCAAATTAATTGCTCGGCATAACAAAATAGATTTACCTAAATTATTTAATGATGAAGGATTTTTAAAATCCAGTCATTTCCGTCTTTCAACTTCTCAAGTCCCATCAGTTAATCAAGCTTTTATGTGTTATGGTCCATTGGTTCCAAATGGGTATGGTTGTTGTTACAATCCACGGAAAAACGACATAAGTTTTGGAGTTTCTGCTTTTAATAGTAGTACTGAAACTAATGCTGCTCAATTTAAGATAGCTTTGCAACAATCATTGATTGAAATGCAGAAAATTGCTGCTCTTAATCAACAGGCGAAGCTTTAATCTGAGACTCATATTTTATCGTAAATTTATGAATGGCTAATCTCCTTTGTAATTGTGTACCTTTTGTTTCCGCTGTAGTTATAATAATATATTCTACGCTACGTATTATGTTTTTTTTTTTCGATGAAATTTTGCTTTGATTATGTGATCGTTTTACTGTTAACTGTTTTATTAAACGTTTTAGTTTTACTATTTAAACAAATCTAGGTTACTTTTTGTTTTACTAAAGCGTAAGGTCCAAAAACACAAAAGTCAATTAAGGCACAATACCATGTAAGAAAATAGTTTCCTTACGCATGGACATGATTATTAAATTGTTCTTAACGTCAATGTAAACAGTACAGTATTAAAAATTTTTAAATACATTTTTAAAAATGTGGAATGAACTGGACTGACACCCCTGTCATGGTATATACTATGTCTTTTATAATTATTATGGATTATGGATATACTTAGCTAAATCTGCCTCACATAGTACTGAATCAACCAAATATTTTCATAAAAGCTCATGAATGCATTAATGTATAAAACATGCATAATATATCTGAAAACTAAAAACAAGAAAATATAGTCAGTTCAATTTTGAAACTTTAAGTAGTAAATACATGTCTTACTTTTACATTGTATGAGACTATTTCTTTTCATAGTTTGTGTCTCAAAAATATATAATAATATTATGTGTATTATATTTTGTATTGTATTATGATTCCTATATTTTAGTTACAAATGTCATAATATAATATCGTTATACATGAATCATATAATATATTTTTGAATAAATGAATGGGCCATGAAATATACACTTCAGTTCAGTGCAGATATAAAAATTAAATATGATCAGTTTTGTATTTTTATTTTTTAATAAATTCGATTCACATTGTTTCAGCATTGAAGCCGCTGTTTCACATATCACCTTTCTTCTTTTTTCTGTATAATACAAAAGAGAAACTCACACAAAATACAGTATAAAATACAATAATAATAATAATAACATACATATATATAGCTTCATTTTTGATAAAATAAATAACAATTTTTCACGAAAGAATCGTCATACGTAATGTACATATGTATAAAATGTATATAATATAGTATAATATGTATAATATAAACTCCAAAGAGAACATTACATTTTAAATCTATAGATGGGTGTATTTTAGGATGAATCGTAGTATAATATTACCCTTGAAAACGAGTTCACATATTATATTATAGTACATTTTTAATACACGACTCTATACAGTATTTACATGTACTTTTATGTATATTTTATAGTGACCTTTTTGTTGCTGACATTTATGAATATAGTTTAAAACTATTCTAAAGAATGGATCGGAAAAAATGCACGTCATCATAATATAAGTAGACATTCGATTTAAAGCAACAAAACCAAAATACCACTAGAATATTATTTGCAGATAGGCGAATGATGTCAGCACAATAAAAACACTCACAACATGTTGTGGTCCCTAAAACCGTTTCCAGTTATAATTTATAATGAAATTAAAATGTTTAGGATACAGGTACATACAAATCTATTATACAATACACACATGAACCTGTAAAAATATACTCACAGCCATAAAAGGACGGAATTTTTAGGGCTCATACTCAAGTTTTCAGTAAAAAGGCATCTTAATCATAATATACTCTGCATATATGTATATAGTATAATCGTATGACAATTACGTGTTTAGTCTAAATTACTGTCCATATATGTAATATATACGCAAGTACTCTGATTGATCAATATGTATACCGTATGCGATATTATACAAAATAAGATACATGTACACTTTCACCACTTTCACCAATTATTACAGTTGTAAAAATACGCGTGAGGCATTCTGTACATTTTACATATGACATTTTGATTCTTTGGGTGTGGAAGGGCTACACTACATGGACCTACACAGTATTGTAATATCTCCTAAAACCCATATCATACATATACAATATGGTACATACATGTATATGTATTATGTATATACTTAAGAAATAAATACTCATTTATTCCTAATAAATAAGTACTAAATAAACAAAATGCTGATTTTAATGTTCTTTGCATTCTGTGTTGCGTTTTGGGTAAGCTATATTATTTGTATAGACTCAACAAAGAAAACTATAATCGCACTACGTACATTACAGGTTATAAGTTTTCTCTTAAAAACGTGATTCGATACAACAGATGTATCATCAAAAACTTTAAACATAGACCTATCATAGTATATACTTAATAATAAATTATAATGGTTAAACTCTGATATGCTATAATGCATAGCTATTACGAATTACTATACTACTATGATGCATAGGCGTAGTACACTGTTGAAATGAATGCAAAGTGAGCTCATGTTCCCGTTTCAGCTTAAAAAAATCTGTAATTTTTCTTCTATGAATTAAATAGGAAGTGAAAGCAACTTTTAAAACCTCATTGTGGTGGATTTTTTTTTCTTACACCAAATACAGCACACAAGAACTTGGATGGAGACGCTATTCATTATTGCATTAGCATCTTATTACAACACAATTTTATTCATGTACAGAATGTAGAGCTGCAACTATGTAATAAAAATGTTGGAAAAGCGGTCTTGATTTTCCGGAATCCCGAATTGCTGCTGGTGGGTGAAAGCTTGAGAAAAATGTCCAAAATGAATCGAGAAATACCTTTTTAAGTTTTAAGCATGCTCTTCATGTTATTATAATATTTTATCAATTATCAGCTTTTTCATAGAAGTGTAAAAATATCAAATATGTGTACATTTTCTGTACTGGGGCTACACCATACAAACATTACATTCTTCTTTCTTTCTCGTGATAACTTACAACTGTACTTTCTCTTCTTAGTATGTATTTTGTATGTACCTTTGTTATATTATTTATAAAATTTGGTTCTATTGTATAATAATAATATAATAATGTATTATATTCATTATGATGGCATGTATTACACATACATATATATCAGTTCTACCATCATTTGCTATAATAACCATCTTTATTAGACCTACAGAGTAGTTTTGTATTTTATAGTCTACTTCCGATATATTTCAAACATATTTTACTTGTTACTAGAAAAATAACAAATATGAACAACTTATTGTACAACACAACAATCATGAAGAAATCATGTTTTTCATTCTCATGATTAAAATATAGTTATAAATCATCAAAAATTCTCACTCCGTTGCACTTAAAATAAAAAGCACCTATATTGATAAAAAAACACGAAGCAGTGTATCATATATAATGCATACAGTGTACCATAAAATATAATATATTATAGGTAGTAATAGTTTAAAAAAACGCAATTATTATATAATTAGTTAACTGTACGTAAATTGACATAAATTATAGGTAGATACTAGATACATGCTTTATATAACAATACATAGTTCAAAACTCATTACAATATACAACTTTACTACATAACTGTAAAATGGACCGTAGAAAGGGTGTGTATCAAAAGCATTTTAGGCCTAAATCCTAAATCATATTAAGTACTTAATTAAACCCAGTATAGTTTTTGACACAATACATATTATACAAAAACAAGTTTTATATGTTATTCTGCATATCAATACTATATGCAGATAGTCTTTTCGTTTGTTTATAAAGTTTTAAATAACAACATTTTGTGCTTTTGTGTAAAATATATATACATAATATCTTTGTAACTTAACATCCTTTGTATCATTCATAACGTCGTCAGATCCACACCGGTCATACAAAGCATCCAGCTCTTTTCCCATACAAACTATGTAACTCAGGTAAAATAGTTTTCCTTATTATTGTATTCTGCCTGATTACCACCTGGAGAAAAGTAAGAAATTCTGTTAGAAATTTCGCACACAGTATCAAAACTTCAATTTTTGTAACTTGTAGAACAATAACTGTTCGCAATTTGTCAATTTCTTACCTGATTTTTCGATGGAGATACCGTTAGTCTTTTAATACCCGGTCGGTGAACCAAAAATGCGTTGTCTAAAATATGAAACTCGTAGTCCAAAACACATAAAACATATCCCTGCGTAAAAACAAAATAAAAGAAACACAAATTAGTACTTTCTCCAGTATAATAGACATGTTTTTTTTTGTATTTTAGTTTTCTTGATATGATCCATAAATAGTCCATATAGTATACGCACAGCATAACATATAACATAGCATAATTTAAAATGTAAACTTTTCCTAAACTGTGTGATTTGTGTTTTTTCCAACTTTACTTTCTCCATATGTGTAGCTGTTTTCCTTAACTGCGTAAACGATTTTCCTCACTAAAAACGGCAGATATTCATGCAATCTACACGTATGTGAATATATACGTTAAGACATTGTATATCAGTACATGACACAAATAATATGATAATGAACGTATATAATATTATACATGTATGCAACGTACAAGATTTGATGCGAACTTATATTGTTCTCGTACTTTTTTCTTTCATTTCTAAGAAAAAAACGAGAAAATGTTTCTGTTGAAAAGCTGTGATAATCAATAGAATTTATCGACTAAACTAAAAACCTGTTTGAGAAATAAATATGTATTTTGTAGATGTACACCCAGAACCCAGATACACAACATGTATATATGCACAAATTATGTCCACGTTGAATACAGATTGAAGAAAATTGAGTTTCTTTCATCTGTTCCTTACATCGCACGTAGTTTATCGATAATCGATGTATCAGAATAAATTTAGTTAGTCTCATTAAAAGAAATACAACAAGCACAAATGTACTAATGAAAGAAAGACAAATTTTACAATTTACTTTTTACTTGTGGAAAACTTTTCTCTTCATTGCTGTACACAGAAAGTTCAATGGTGCATCATCAGTTGTATATTATATATATTATATATATTATATATATATGTGTAAATGTGAGAATGAGCTAAATGGGCAAATGCGAATCGAATTTGTTATTTCTCGTGTAAGTTGCTTAATAAGTACTTCCCTGCAATCGATAGCTTAACTGAAAATAACGTAAATCTGAATATTTAAATAAATATAATTGAAAGGATAATATAGGATAAGCCAGGAATCTGGGCCAAGCCAGTTTTCTAAAAGTCATAGTTCCGACCTGAAAAAATGCCAAAAAATATTTCGGCGGTCTTCCGACTCACTCCAAAAAACCGCATCGAAAAATTCGGATTATTTCGAGTACTTTGTTCGGAGCGTTCGGCTTCTGCGTCGATTGGCGCTATTCCCAGGATAATTATTCAAAAATTCATAACAACCAATTTGCACGTTGTGGCTCCAATGGGCCAAAACAAAAGTTGTCGGAAAAGAGACAATCTTCAACTTTTGGTTTGGACCCATTGGAGCCACAAGATGCAAAAGTGGTCAAAACGCAATTTTCCCTTCTTATCCTATATTATCCTTTATTTGTTCATTTCCCTTGAATAAAATTATTATACGTCCTACTTCTCATATTCCTCGGGAAAACTGGTACATTAAATAATTACAATTTCTCATTTGGGGGATTTTTCGTTTCATGCACTTTTTGCTAGTTACGTTGCCATGGCATGGACGCAACTTCAATCCACAATCTACAATCTACAGCTTCCTTTATCGACCCGATTTTTCCATCCCTAAGAAAACTGAACAACTCAAAATGGAACAAACATTTTTATTTTATAGTTGGTAGACAAGAATAATGGCTTTATTTAAAATGCGAGCTTTTGGTCACGAGTCACGAGCTTTTGACCATTGACCATCTTCAGTTAAAAATAAAAGTGACAAATAAAAATAGTAATTCAAAAGGGAATTCCTTCTCGCTGCACCAACAACAGTATCAAAATGAACATCAATGCCACAACCAGTGAATTTGAATTCCAATTCAAAAGCACGTTTTTGGACTGAAATGAAAGGAAAAGTCAGAGAGATTCAAAATAATGACCAGATTGGCGGTCTCCTAATTAAATTTTCAGTTAAGAATTTAGGATCAACTTTTGCATTCGTTTTTGCATTCGTTGGCTTATAAATTTGCATTATGACATTGTTCAAGTTGAAAAGAGGAGAAAAAAAGTGGAGATGAGATTTGATTTAAAATTATTCATGGAGCAGATTTTCAGCTGTGACTCGATACTCGATTTGTCTATTTGTGTGGATTGTGGTTTGTTCACTTGCACCAAGAAATCCTCATTTAATTTTGTATCGCATCAACTCGAGCTTTGAGCTTTGAGCTTCGAATTGAGTGAAAAAAGATGCGAGAAATTCAGAATCAACATGATGAAAAATGGACACATGCACAATCCGACAAAAGTCGCATTCCTTTTTGGCCTATTTTTTGTCTCTTTATTTTTCTCACTACATCAAATCCAATTCAAGTCAATTCAAGTTTTGTCATTGGGATTTGGGTTTTTATCTGCAGGAAGCAAATTTGACTGTGCTTTGTGCTCGTCAAATTGACGACGTCAATTCTCAATGTTTTTCCTTTATCAACATCCGTCGAGTTTCCAGTTTCGAGTTCAATCGTCTTTGAGCCAGATTCAACTACTTGCATAAACCATTCAAAACTCAAGACACATGCTCACTATACAAACACAAAACCACAAGCACATTGCTCACTTTTTACTGTACAAAAAAACAAAATGCAAAAGACACAGACTTTAAAAAGACCAAGGAAAATTACTGTTGAATGTTGAAATGCTCAAGACTCGAGAGTGGAAACAAATTAAATTCTTAAAGCCAACTAAAACCAACCAAGCCAAAATTTTGTAGTTGACTCTGCTGAAATATTTTGAGTGGGATTTTGTAAATGTGGAAGTATTTTTGTGTGGAGGGGAATAAAAATGGGGAAACTAAAAGTGACTTTGCCTCTGCTTTTGTCCGTCTTCATTTTCAGTCTGTTAATTTTGATCTTGATTTTGCATGCAATTGGATTTCGGAATTCGAATTCGGGTCAGCCCGAAAATCCAAGTCCGAGTCCGAATCCAAATTTCAATCATTATGTTGAACAAACTTTAGAAACTTCATTCTCTTCGCCGTCCATGTCGACAAAAGAACCTGGACAAACCGGAGAAAATGGAGATCCAGATTCAGTTCCAGATCGCGGGATTTCCGGTATTTAAAACCTCCTTAAAACTGCGCTTTTGCCATTTTCACACAAAATGCCACACTTGACACTCGACACTCGACACTCGTTTCTTGTTTATTCATTTGGCTGTAGATCCTCCATCAAT
The DNA here is from genome assembly GCA_034698265.1 of Sminthurinus aureus. NCBI lineage: Eukaryota > Metazoa > Arthropoda > Collembola > Symphypleona > Katiannidae > Sminthurinus > Sminthurinus aureus. Next base: position 4,402 of record JAQGBH010001573.1, on the reverse strand, counting down.
CACAATCACAAGTTGTAGCGTTGCCATGGAAATTTTGCCATCTCCACGCTCTCAAAACCAATGGATTTATCCCCATGGAAACGCCACAAAAGTAGAAGTTCTATGTGATTTCGACGTTGACGGCGGCGGATGGACGATCATCCAAAAAAGGTCAAGTGGACCTCGAGAAGATTTCAATCGAACTTGGAATGAATTTGTCCAAACGTTCGGCTCTCTGTATGGGAATTTTTGGCTGGGTCTGGAAAACATTCATGCCCTAACAAAAAACGAGGATCAAGAGTTGCGAATCGAACTGGAAGATTTTGAAGGGGAGAAAAGATTTGCGAAATATTCAAATTTCTCAATTTCGAATGCTTCCGATTTCTATCGATTGAAAATCAGCGGATTTGGTGGAGACGCGGGAAACGCGATGACAGATTTTGGTTCAAACAATGGAGCGAGATTCACCACGTGGGACAAAGACAATAACAATCGACCATTTGGAAATTGTGCGTATGAGCATGGTGGGAGTTGGTGGGTGAGTATTGAGTATTGATTATTGAGTGACTTTTGAAACTGCGACCATTTTTCATTCTCAATTTCAATTTCAACTGATCCCATTTCGACAAAAAACTGCGGTTCAAGTCAAACTAAAGTTCACTTAAAGTGAAGCAAAAAAACGCTCTTTTAGAAAGCAACTGAAAGAGGTAAAAACATGAGCCGTTTACAAAAGAGGAAAATTCTAAATTTGGATTTTGGTTTGGTTTTCCTTTTTTCCAGTTCGGCAGGGGTTGCGGTTTGTCCAATTTAAATGGACTTTATTTTGATAACGGAGAAACTGTTCTCTTTGCCAAGGGGATAGTGTGGTATCACTGGAAGGGATCTGGATACTCCCTGGCAAAAACTGAGATGAAGATCCGCACCAAGAAACTAGAATCCCAGTAGAAAACAGAAAGCAGGCAAAAACGGACCAACAACCAACAGGACTTTGTTATTTATTTCTTGCCGTAAAATCGTCAACATGATTTGAATTTCCATCCAAAATCCAAAAATCGTATGTAATTTTGACCATCAAAATGCTCCTGGTAAGAATAAAAACACACAAATGCGCTACGTAAAATAACTTCAGGGTCAAGGGCCATCGTAAATTATTTTAACTGTATACTTTTTAGACCCATTGTTAGTGAAGTAAGAACAGCGATGAACGATGAACGAAAGTTTTTAGGGCGGTGTGGATGAAATTCTCCTAGTTTTTTCTAGTAAATAATAATTAATCACGTACTCTCAAAAAGCAAAAAGCTGGTAAAGATTCAACCAAGATTTGCATTAAAATCGGGACAATAAAGGAAAAAGGTGACAAAATGCAGATAGTACAGAAATTATTATTGATTTTAAAAAGGTGGTTTTCCCAATATGTTTTGTTTTTATTATTTTTTGCACTCCCATCTTGTACAAAAAATTACTTACAAGTTACAAGTCAAAATATTGAAATATTGCATAAAAACAAAAGCTTACATGTCAAACTCGTAAGAAATTGTACAAAGTAGAAAATATTATACACGAACATTGTGTATACATGAAAATATTATAAAAATTAAAGATTATCCACAAGACTAACTATAGAAATATTATTACATTTGAAATTTGAAAATCAAAAGCAGATACAGAAAACTCGCAAGAAATTGTACAAAATACAAATTACAAGTACATAAAATATTATTCAAGTTTCAAGTTGAAAAGGAATTTAATAAAAATGAAATATGGAAAAAACTAAGGCTGCTACGCTGTCAATTGTCCAGCGTGTGATTTATGATTTATAATTTATAATGCATTTATTCAGTCTCCTTTTCAGTCTCAATAATCATTGAGCTCAAGCTGCGGCATAAGTTTGAAGGCGTATTCTCGACTAATCCACGTCAACTTTTTTGTGTAGAATTCTTTTTCATTATCCATTAAATGTCCTCCCAAATACGGATGGATAATCAATCTCTTGAGATCTATGTATAATGTATATAAACGGATTGATTAACAACAAAACATACAAAGCATGAAATAATTTTAAATGTAATCATTATTATTTAGAGTTTTAGATTTATGATTGCAGAAAATGTGTGGTTTTAAAAAGGACATGTGGCAGTGTTTTCTGTTTTCATGTAAACATTTTACCTTTCATGTCCAAAATGGACGGATGTTCTCTCTCTGTAAACTCTGCAAGTTTTTCTTGGAATTCCGGCTTATGAGTCATTTTCCCCTTGTTGGTCAGATTATAGAGACGCTGGCAGTTTTCTGGGGAAATTCCAGTGAAACAAAAGTCGAGGTTGGCAGAGCTGTGTTCCGGTGCATCCACGTCAATATCAACTTCCAAACATTCCAGCTCCTTCATGTCAGTCCAAATGGAACGAGCAACGAGCAAAAAGTCTAGCTTTGGTGGACTTGGAACCCCCGCATACCCAAAATTATTATAATAATCCGTAACCACATGATAAGCCGGAGGGTCCTCGTACTTTTGTATCTTTAATTTTGATAGATTTGGACAGAGCAACGTCACGTAGTAAATGTCATGCACATTGTAGTCCCGGTTCTTTAGATTAAGAGTTGTGACCCTTGGAAGAAGAGGGATGGAATCTTTTATGTAAAAAGCTTTCTTCCAAGAATGCAAATCCAGGCCTAATACAAATAACAAATAATATTACAAAATACAGAAGAATTTTTTTACTTGTTTTTAAATGTCCTTTTAAAAATATAATAATAATTTTCTAATAATAATAATAATTGTTATTATTATTATGTATGAATAAATTTATTAAAAGCTCAGGATCAATTTCAGGGCCTAAGCGACGGGGGTTTTGGGTGGTGTGAGTCACCAGGGGGCCCCTGGTTAATTTTTTTACCCAAAAAAGGGGCCAAAAATTTAAAATAAAGGGGCCAATCTAATTGAAAAGGGGCCATTTTACCGGGGCGCAAAATTGCTTGGTTAGCCCCTGATCAATTTAATATTTGATTTTACATACCCAAATCGGACACAGCTGGAAAAACAATCGTTGATCTAATTCCACGAGGAAAAATTCTCGTCAAATCTGCATTATAGCGATATGCCAAAGGAGTCTGTGAAATGCTCAATTTCCTCAGATTTGTGAAGGTCGGCAGCTGAAGATTGGAAAAATGTCCCAGTGGTTGGATGGCCAAAACTTGAAGACTGTCTTTGGAGGATTCAAAGAGATTTGAAAGAAAACTTGTAGTCGGAGGGAAAACACTTTCATCCTCTACAGTCAGGCGGATCTTTAGATCCAAATTTTCCAATTTAGGAAGTTGATATGTATTATTTTCCATGGAGGAGAAAAATGTGTCGTAAATACTAATTTCAGCCTCTCTCAGAAGATCCAGTTTTCCTATTGACTCAAGAAACTGCAATTCATGAAGGCGGGCTATGGACACGCGAAACCAGGACAAATTGACTGCAGCATTGAGAAGATCCGTCATAATTTGAGAGTGGTAGGAAATTGCAAAAACTTCAAAACGAATCACTTTTAAATTACCAAGTTGAACTTGAGCTGAAACTGGAAATGGAACTTTTCCAGTTGTGTCCGTTTCTGAATCTTGTTGTTGTTGTTGTGGAGTGGGGAACAATTTGTGATATTTGAGTTGTGGTGACTTAATTGAGTATGGAAAATATAAAGAAAGTTCCTCAAGACAAGGAATTTTATTTAGGAGCAAATCTGCAAATTTTGCTGTGAAAAATGTAAATTTTTCCATCGATTCCTCATTCTTAAAATCCAACCGGAATGTGAGGGATTTAAGTCTCTGATTTGATGCTGAGGCAAAATCGGAGAGAAATTCCTTGAAATCTTTCTGATCAAAAACTTGTGATTGGGATGAAGTTGATGTGATTGACAGAGTAAAATGAGAATAGGGGTTATTTTTAGTTTTTTTCATGGATTTCACAAACTGGTTTAAGCTCCTTTGCCCGTCCTGAAAGGCACACCATAAGAACTCATTTTTAGAATCCAATTCAAAACGGATACAAGCATCAGATCTTTTGCACAAAATCCCACTTGAAATTGAACTCCAATTCCTATTGACAAGCCTACACTTGAACAGGTTTTGTGTATCCACACATTTTAGGATATTTGTCAACATCTAATTAAAAAGCATAAAAAAATAATAATTAATAAATAACAAGATAAAATTTAAAATTAAAATGTGGGGTTTTCTTTACATTCAAATTTCAAAAGGAAAATAATATTATAGAAATTCAATCATGTAATATTTTTTACCTCTGGAGGCAAATTATCCATTGAGACTTGTTTGATTTCTGACCCTTGACCTTGACCGGCTTCAACTTGAACCGGAGGAGTTAACAAGTCTTCTCTATTTATTTTCTTGTTGGCGTTTCCTCCTTCAATTTTAATCTCTCTCTCTGTTG
>JAQGBH010001572.1:0-31187 GCA_034698265.1 Sminthurinus aureus | reverse complement strand
TATACACACAAATACATGAATATATATACATATATATAGAATATATTGTTATATACATAAGGAGAGTGTTTTGTGTCAATCAGTCAAAAGTAATGTATGGGAAGATTCAGCCGAGACAACTAGTAAAATAATATTTTATAAAACTTATATACAGTTAATGTTTTGAAATTGATAGCCAACTTCAACAAAGGGGATTATATTACATAATGTTATAGCTTTATAATAATATGAAAAATCCATTTATATACTTTTTGTCATCACTTAACCTAAAATGGAAATCATCACACAGTACTTCCCCGAAAAAACATTAATTTATATATATATGTGTATATTATAATAGATATGTATTGCGTATATTTATATACAAACTTACACTCGAGTATATAGACATATTTATAATATAGATTAATGCAGATATATAATAATGCTCCTGTACATATATTTATTTTTTAATTATTATTATCTTCTTTAATTATATATTATGATACTGATGAATAATTAAATACACAATCTGTCAAACTTATTTACTTTTGTCTACTGTGTGTACTATCTATGTACCTATATACAAAAAGTGTCAAGTTATTATACCGTCATACATAAATATTATACATATATGTGTATCCATAATATTATATAAATATATATATATAGATACATAGACATACATACATATACAAGTTTATATTGTATTATGATTACTATATATAAATACGATTATGATAACTCATCATGAACAAAAGTACCTTCTTCTTTTTTACACAACCTGAGTAACATGTGAGCTACGATATACATGTATGTTGCGTTCCACAAAGAGAAAGGCAGGAGAAAGTGTGAGAATTGAGTGAGGAAAAAGAAAGTTAGGACGTGATATGAGAACCATATATACCTGGAATGTAACGAAAGTACTTTTGGACGAAATATTATATTTATATTGAGAGTGAATTCGTCAGACGAGTTTTATTTTTATTTTTTTCAGTTGTAAGTTGAACTGTACATTATACAAAAAAACATAAAACACCCTTTTTTTCAAAAATAAATAAATAAATATATACAGATATAATCAATCAATTGATCAATCGATGCATATGTACCTGGAATCTGGAATGTATCTGTGAGGAAATTGTGTGTAAATCGTCCATTTTACACAAAATTTGAAACTTTATATTATATTATTATACAATAATTTATAAGGCTTTGAAAAGCTATAATTTTATTACCAAAACTTATTTATGAATATGTAGTATAAATTTAACATAATCAAGTAAATGTTAATATATCGGTAGCTTTGTATTTTTTAACAAGTTTTAAAACATAAAACAATATATTTACATCATATTTTTACTATAAAATTCATTGAATTCTGTAGATCATATGTATGTATATGTATATAAGACAAAGTATTGTACATAAAATAGAATATGCGTAAAAGTTGTTAAAAGTTGAATGAGAATGGTTCATAATAATAATAATACATTATGATTTAAATTAAATTTAGATTACACAAACCTGTATATGTATAGTATATATCTACAAAAGCGTATGTATTCCATACGTTTGGTATTTGGTATTTTACAGTGGACAGAGCAGGCAGTACAGTAAACAGCTACAAAAACTGTCCAAAAAATTCTAAAGATAAGAACAAAATTCTGATTGTACTGTACGTTTTGTATGTTGTTATACAAAATACAAAAACGATAGAGTTTAACTTTAAAATTGTGAGGAACACTTTTAACCTCCGATTTGCAGTAATCACCATGTACATGTTAACATTTCACTGTTATGTAGCTTTACGTAATACTTTATACTAATATGTGCTACTCTCTGCTCCTAAAACACTTTTTTATTTCACCACAAACTATTATTAATACAACCACACACTTGAGTATCTCTCATGATCTATATTTTTAAGTATGTATATGCAGAAAAGCAACTTTTTGTTTCATTTTTTGGAATACATTTCACACATGTTAACCTTAAAAAATAACTGCTGCCATTTGCAATCTATAAGGGGTTTTTGGTCATTTTTACGACATTTAATTTTAATCATTCTTCCATCTTCCTAAATAACTCTCACAAATTTTCTCTACTGTTAACTTTTCAGTTCTTTTCTTTCCCCACTTTTACACTGTATATATGTACATGTATTATCCTTTGTTTTTTGCTGTTGTAGAAAAATGTCTTGTGTAAACTTTTCATTTATCTCTCTCTCTTGTTCTCTTTCCAATTTTCTCATACATAATGTAGTTTACCTTCTTTTTGGTTTTATACTCAATTTCCTTGTGTTGACAAAAGCTACTAAACTTGTATCATTCTTCAATCTTCTCTATTTCAGTTTCTAGTGATGATGAATATGTAATCCAAAACTGTTTCTGGTTTGTATTTATCTTCCCGTTTGTATTAATTAACACTAAATAATATTGTATCTGTTTTTTTACTATGTATAATATATATAGGTAATGATGATGATGATGATATATGATGAATTTGTGTTGTTATGAATGTTCGGATATTTTATCATGGTGTAGGAATATTACTATATATTTATATACACATACTATGTATATTCTATATCTTCTCTCGCACTCGAATATGAACTGACTGAAGTTATTATTATCATTGTTGTTGTTTTATTTTGTGGCTGTTATGTTTTTGGGTGACATCGACGTCTGTTGATTTTTAAAAAATCATCAGTTATTTATTTATTTTAGTATAGTAGTAGTACATGTAAAATGTGTAACAAGTACTTTTTGGTTTTGTCAACCGTTGTTTCTCCTTCCAGTTCTGAATTCACTTACATAATAATAATATGTTTTCTGAACATGGAAGTAGAACAACTAGTGTAATAATAATGTTATATGGTATATATGTGTGTACGTTTCAATTTAACCCTATCTATCAGAAAATACTATATATTATTATATGTAAAATACAAATCGTTCATTTATAATAAAACATAGTAAATTATTATCTTCAAATTATTTTCTGTTCTTCTCATCGATCACTATAAAAGTTCAAAATTCCATCATTTTTACATATATATTATGCATTTTTCATTTCCTGGCAAAACCATGAGCATTGACCATCTACATACTAGTATGTATCAGTAATCAGTAATACGAATGCACATCTTATGCACAATTTATCATAATAGACAAACTATGTGTGACTCTCACGTCTCACGCAGCATATACTGAAAATCAGCAAAATGGAATGCTTCTCGGAAAGTTTCCTGGTAATTGAAAATGTCGCAATATATACATGTATGTTACCTTGTATGAGAAAAATAATATGATATTGGTAATTTTGCTTTATATAATGCTCAAGAGTTAGGTAATAATTTATTACAGGTACTTTGTATCATCTAAATTATAGGAATTCTAATGGTGCATGACTGATATAATTGATTATCATAACAAATAATAACGACAACAATAATAATTATTACAGTGTTTATCTGTAAGAAATAAATAATGTAAGAGTACATAATATATATATGTAGTAGCTAACAATAAGTAGTTAACGGACAAGGCAATGAAACATTGCAATAAATTAGAGAAAATGCGTGTATTTGTATGCTTAACTAAGGAATACAATAAATTGTTCTTTTAATAGCTATAATTGTTTCAATAACACGGGTTTGTTGTTAGTGCAATATATATTATGACGGTAAATATTTGTTTGTTAGTCATTATTATTAGTGCAGATATTTTAATTAGTGTACGAGAAATTTCCAATGAATTTAAGCAAGAAAAAAACGATTAAAGAAACAAAAGAAAAATAAGTTCACACAGGTGAATAAATAGCAATAAATAAATAAATAAAAGTTCAGGTATGTAGTAGATTGTAGAATATTATGATGATTAATTTGAAAGGAATTTAAAGTGAGTGTAATATGATCATATTTAGTCTAGTTTTTGTGTAGTTAGTAGTTACAGATTGAAAAGTTCGAAAACGAGAGACAGAAAGAATCCAAATGAAAAACTCATGAAATTCAAAAATGTTCAAAAATTATAGTGACTGTTAGTATCATGTGTTAAAAATGAATTGTATTAAAGTTATGTTATTTGCATTTTATTATTAAATTATTGTATAATAATTTGTCATTTGTAAATATTATTAACTATTTTGTTGAAATGTATTCACTAACGTTAGTATCACTATAATATAATAGTATTTTTTATCATCACAAAAGTAGACTAGCTAAAATATGCATTATCATATTGTTCATGTATTTGTTTATATTCCTTCTTGTGTGTTGTGTTCCTTAGTTTTTTGACCAATCAAACTGTTGAATATCGAATTGAGCATCCTCGGACATTCCTTCGGTGGATTGATATTTTACCCATTCAGCCAAAACTTTTTGCAAATTTGGTGACACACATTGATTACAAACGGTGTGTGGTGATCCGAATTTGTCAACGATACATTCACAATGCTAAAAAAAATAGAAAAAATTATCATGAAATATTATGCTTACGATTACAGGTGCACAATTAACACTGTACACTCCAAATTATGTAATGACATTATGTTTCCTTTCCTTGTAGATTTTATAGATAATCGAATAATATAATTATTTTTGAATACCTGGCATTGGCTTGGTTGAGCAGTTTGAGTGACACGTCTTGCCCAGACATCGACAAATTTCTTTGATGATTTTTGAAGAGTAAATCTAGTTCCGTTAGTTTCAATAGCCATAGGAGTACAGAGATCCTTTGGAAGATTGATTTGTCTTTTCAAGGATTTATCTGCTTCCAAACTGGTGTCTCTAACATGAGCATGAGTGTACACTCCAACTCGGTCGATTCCAAAAATCTTGTTATTTCCAGTAGCTTGCTTATTTCCCTGTGTACAAAAACAAAAACATTTGCCATTTGATATTTAATATTAGCTCCAAGGATGAAATAAGAAACATATAAATGCACAATAAAATATTATGATTATTATTATACCTTGTAAGAAAAGTCTTTAGGAGTCAACATATGAAGTTTCATATCATTTTCCAAAAGGAGGGTGAGTGTATCGGGGTAGCGACTTTCACTTCCACATCGTTCATCTCCGCAGGTGATAGCAATGAGTGTTTTGGAGACTCCAGCACGGAATTTCAAAGTACTGGCAGCAAATTCAATAGCTCCATATAAATCACCCTGTCCATGTCCATTCATTTCAATTTCATCAGAAACTTTGAAGAGTGTACTATGTGCCCAGATTTGACCAGAGGAGGTTCGGATATGAGGATTTCTATGTGGTCCTTGTCCGCCATAGCCAATGAGAGCATATCGGTTCTCAGTAAGTCCACCTTGAGTTTTGAGAGTATTGTCCAATTTTCGGAGGATGTCTGTGAGTCCATTGGTTGAAAGACAGGATGCTTCTTCAAGTAAGATGACAACATCAGCAGATTTTGGTGGTGTGAGTCCTTCGCCAGCCTTCATTGTGGCATTTTCTCCACTCATCAAAGTTGTTCCATCTTCCAATTTACAGTGAACTAGCAAGTAAAATTTAAAAAAAATTAAAACCACATTGTTAATTGTTTGTTCTGTAATTTTGTAAAAATACTGTGTGTAAAATAGTGCATGTAAAATAGAATGTGTGAAATTTTTTACTATTAATTTTGTAATTACCACAAACAGGTGGAAGCCAAACATCAACTCCATTCTTTTGACATTCAGCCACATAAGCATTAATAGCTGTACAAGCGGATTGTGGACGGGAGGCCTTATTCATATTTCTGGATGTATCAAATCTGCACATTTCTTTGAAAACAGCAGTATCCACTCGACTAAAACAAGGTCTCAAGAAACTACTCTTCTCATCAAAATGTTGACTACAAACATTTTCCGCATCTTCAACTTGATTATGATTTTGATTATTTTCAATTCTAGCCAAGTTCTTCATTCGGCACTCTCCACTTTGTCTTCCAACACGCCAAGAGTGAGCAAAATGAGCCACATCCTCTACAATTTGACCTTCAGGTGTTCTCATATCATTCATTTGTTCATTATCATAGGATCCGAGAAGTCCAGCAATTTTTCCAAAGTACCAACCGGAAACGGAGACGGTACAAACGGCAGGAGATTGACTACAAGTCATTTGGAATCCACGTTTGTCAAAAATTTCCAGGGCATTTGGCATCCTTCGGATGAAAGTTGGTCCAACTTCCAAAGGTAATTCAGCCTTTCGTCCATCCAATGTCACCTTCAAGTTGGAAGTGTCAATCTCCACAGCATTTTGTCCGCTAATCAGACTATAACTTTTCTTTCTGATATCTCCATCTCGAGTACTCTCATAGTTGACGATAAGAGAGAAGTTTTGATGAAGGAGGTCCGCAGCGAGAACATAACTACATTCTCCAGCAAAGCGGAAATATTTCTTGTCAAAAGTATAGTAGTGATAGTCTCCAGCCATGACAGCATGAGCTCCTACAATTTATAGAGAATGTACAATGTACAGAGAATACTTGCATACTTAAACATTCTTGTGTTTCATGTATTTTACACCTTCATAACTTACTTACATAAACTAAAGGTGAACTTACCAAATGGGGGAAGGATATCACGAATATTCATATCCAAAGCTGGTTTAGCAGTATTAAAAGTATCCAGGATTCTGTAGTAAAAGTCACTCAATTTATTCACATCTTGAGCATCTTCTTCACTTCCTCTTATTTGAGGAAGAGATTGGAAATCCTCCCATTGGACAAAAGTCAAAGGTTGATGATATTCAATGGTTCCTTTGGCAGTGTCCCAGACTACATTGTGAGTTGGAATATGACGACGGACGAGAGTGTCAAGACATTGAAGGACTTTGGTCACCAACATTTTGATTTTCTGTTCAGCTTCGATGAATCCAAGGAATCGGGTGGTGTAGGCTTGAACTCGGATGGAAACATGACGAAGGTAGGGGAAAGGTGGAAGTTCAAGGATGGAGAGAAGATTCTTTTCTTCAATCACAGCATTCAAAGCGTCGTAGTAGGGTAAATAGTAGACACGAAGTGGTTGCCAAATCCTAATTAGTAATTAAATAAACAGGAATAAATTGTATGAAATTGCACACATATTATATATTTTATATTTTAGATTACACATGTACAATGTACAATTTACACTTTACACATATAAAATTGAAACTTATAATAATAATTATCATATTTCAATAAATACTATTCCACTTACACATCATCCAAATAGACACGGCCTCTCTCAATAAAGTCTTGTAAAGGTAATTCTTCAACCCAAGATGCATAGTCTTGGTACAAGAGAACTGCTTTACGGATGATTCCAACACCCAAAATTTTCTTTTCAACTACATCCAATTTTCCCTCAATTATCTCAACAGCGGTTTCATAAGCATCTTCAAGCATGTCATAGAATTCAGCGAGAACCCGGAAATTTTCTCTCCAGACTCTTTCAATCCATTCTTCAACATCATCCCACATGGCCATAACTCTCTTCTCCCATTCTCCAGCCCATTCAGACATGATGCTAACAATTTTAACAAGGAAATCTCCCATGGCTCCAAAAAGATCCACAATGACGTTAGAAAGAGTGGAAAGTCCATTCAAGCTAAGAAGTAAAAAGAAAATTACCATAAAATTTAACCTTCCAAAAACATATAAAATACAACAAAAACCATGAATATAAAATGTGCTATTTTTTTGATTAAAAAAATTATGTAATTTTAATTATTATTTTATTTACCTGGCATTGAAAACTCCTTGGAGAGAACGAGCGGCAAATTGTCCAATATCCTTGACAAACAAAAAGTTGTCCTCATACAAATCTTGAGCAAATTGAACAATGACTAAGACTTCTTCATACATTTTGTTGACTTCCTCTCGGGTGAAGACGGCAAGATTTCTCAAAACCTCCTTTGCACCAGGTTGAAGCATTTCCCATCTTCCAGTTGCCTCCTCACTGATTTTTCCAGAGACAGCCATTAAGCTGGAGCTCAAGGAGGATCGAATAGCTCTTGGAGCGACAACACTGAAGAGTTGTTCCAATTCATCTCCAAGTTCGGGTCTCCAGTTGAATTTGGTGGAGAGGATGTTGGAGGTGTTGAGACGGAGAGCGAGTAGAACATCTTGGACATTCATTCCAAATTCATCTCGCCATAATCTCATGCTGAGTTCCTTACGATGAGGGAGTCCAGCAGTGAAATAAACACGTTTTCCAGTCTCAGGTTCCATGACGAGTTCCAAATATGGACGGTCCTTTTGAACAGTCACATCCATTTGCATCTCCATCCCACGGACATTTAGAATGGTCCGGCTTCTCTCATTCTGCAGTTGGATGCGGAGGATGGAGGCCAGTTCTTGTGGACGACCGGCACTAACTTCCAAAAGGCCAGAGTTGGTAGCCTCATCGAAGGCATAGGCGGTTTGAAGGACGAGTGTTTCACCATGGATGTCAACATATGAAATGGCAAGTGTGGCTGGGATTTCTCCATTCCTCTTCTTTCCAAGAACTTGTACATTCAAGTTACTGGCTTGATGGGAGAGGACTAGGAGGAAATCTTGATCTACTTGTGGTCTGGCAAAGGTCAAGGTGAGATGATCCTGTTGATAGGGGGTAAATTGGAGGGAAAGTTCAAGGGCTTTAAGTCCTTCATTTTTGAAACTCCGTTCCATCACAAAAGTCAAGTCATTGGGAAGAGAGGGGTGGATGAGGGTGACGACGTGCTTGAAAGATTGACTTCTCCAGGCGTTTGTTTTCTCCACATTCCATTTATATCCAATCTTCTTGGTCACATCCCGATTAGCATCCCACTTAAGCTCAGCGAAGCGGTAGGATTGTTTCTCATTGTCCAAAATGGTCACATCCAATGACAGGGCTCTCCATGGAGATTCAATGACAGTGGAGAATTCATATTTGAAGTTTGAGTTGGATCTCAAATTTCCAGAGAGATTGTTGAGCAGGACGGTGTAACCGACATCCTTAACTTCACTGGACATTGGAGATTGGTAGCGGAATCTCAAGCTTTGTTCAAATTTGATGGAAGTGAGGAGATGAGTGAGGACGAGTTGATAATTGCCCATTCCTCCAGCAGAGAGTTTGATGGAACCAAGTCGGGCAGCAGAGTTGGTAGTTGGACGACTGAGGAGAAGTTCTAGGCCAACGGTGGATTCTCCAGCATTTCTAGTATCCCAACAAATCTCACTAACGGCTCTCAATTTTTGTCCAGGAATTCGTTCATAAGTCAAGGCGAGGGAGATGGGTCTCAATGGGTTGTGGATTTCCAAACTTCGCTTCCCATGTTGATTCACGAGCTCAAGTTGGATAATCTTCTTTTCATTGTAACGAAGAGCAAAGCTCATATCAAGGCTGGTGAGGATTTTCTCCATGGACAAACTCTCCGTTCTCCAGTTGAGAGGAGAAAGTCGAAGTCCACCACTGGTGGAGCGGAGGATGGAGAATGGAGTTTGGATGACAAATTGAGCATCAAGTAATTCCTTGGGATTACTGAAACTAACTTCAACGTTGAAAAGTTTCTCTTCTTCGTATTCTACAAAGAATTTAGTAGAGAATTCTTGTGATTGAGCTTGGGCTTGAGCACCAGTGATTTCAAATCGGACTTTGGTACGATAATCATTACTGGAGGGAAGGAACATGGTTTCGAGGGTGGCATAAATTTGATCGTCAGCAATTCCAGCATCAACAGTCAAAGTGGGTCGAGCTTCTCCCCAAACACCTTCAATCTTTCCCTTGTAAACTCCTTGAGTCATCACCTTACTTTGGATTTTAAGACTCAGGGGATTTTCAAAAATACTACTCACACTAACTTCACCATCCATGTCCATAAAACCGTTGAATTGGTAGCGGTAGTCAACCTCAACTCGAGCTGGTGTTTCCCAGGATGGATGTTGAAATTCAGCAAGGATCGTTTGACCTTCTTGATATTTCTCAACACGGACCGAGGCGACAAAATTTTCATAGTTTTCAAATGGAGTTTTCAATTCGACGGAAAGTCGACGATTTCCTCGCTCATTGACAATGTTGCTGTTGAATTCAATCTTTTGATCATTAACCTCAGCAACGGCATTAAGTTCCATCCAGGTTTTCCATTGAAGACGACCGCTCATGTCCCATTGGACACGTTTTGGCTGACCTCCGATGGGGATGATTGCATCAAAGTGGATTTTGGCGGGATAGGTCATTTGAATAGAGAAATCATCAATGGAGGGAATTTCAAGAGTAGCTTCAAAAATATTCTTTCCTTGTTCATTTCTCCGTTGTTGTTGACGTTGTTTGGGATTGGTTTGTTCAAAGGAAATTTGGAATTTTCCTGGATTTCCTTGTTGTGGAAGTTTACAGATAGCTTGATTAAAAAAAATACAAAAAATAAATTATTCAATTTTTTGAAAGAAAATTATTTGATTTTATGAAAGGAGAAATTATTATTATTATTTTTCGTCTGCATTGATTTTTTTATGAACATTTTTTTTTTGCATGATTTACTTGTAAAATTTTTAAAAAAGTTTTAAATCCGCACCTGATCCTTTGTATGTAACCCATGGAAGTCCAACGACGACTAGAGGTTTGATATTTCTCAAGGCAAAGGGTTCAAAAAGTGGGATTCCACTCAGGGTGAAAATGGCATTTGGAAAATCTCTCAGAGGGGTAAAAATTTCAGCATGAATTTCATTGGCACTGATTTTTCCACCAATGGTAAATCTTTCAAGATCGCGGAATGGTGTTCTCAATTCCAATTTGGCTTCAAGATCTCTAGCATTATTGTATTTTCCGGTGGCTTCCAATCTCCATTGTTGTTCAATAACTTTGACATCAGCCAAAAGTTCAACATCATTCTCACGAACGACGATTTTGGTCTGAGCATTGAATTCATTTCCAGGCAAAAGGGGACTTTGAATGTTGAGTCTAGCAGCCAAATCCTGGACATTTACAGATCCTTCCAAAGAATGTCTATCACCCATGAGGATGGCAACGAGAGATCCTTGAAGAGACCTCTTTTCCGTATCCATTCCCCATTGGACGTTCAAAGACACGGGGGTTTTCAAAGAGGCGGATTGGAAATTAGCGGAAAGTTGACCACTTTCAACATCAAGAGCAAGAATAATTTTTCCAGAGTGGACAGCTTTTCTTGTTCTACATTCAACTTCAATTTCAATTCCATTCTTGTTATTGTTAATGGTGGTCCATTTGTATTTTCCAAGGACGTTGAATTTCTTGCCAGCGAGGAATTTTGGACTTTCACCACTCACGGTAACTTCCCAAGTTTGACCAACTTTCAAAGCTTCCATAGTCAAGGCATGATCTCCGAAAATTCCACCCACTTTTCCAGTCACGGACAAACGTCCTTGCTCAACTGTGGTTTCTCCGTTGAGGTTGATGAATTCATTTGATTGTCTTCGTGATCCACGAACTCCTTCTAAAGTAAAGAGATATTTTCCTTGTCCTTGTTGACCCAAATCCAATTTACCAGAGATTTCATAAGGTTGAGAGAGAAAGTCGGGGAAATTGATGGAAAGTCGGGAATCGATAGAATTCCCAATCTTGTTAAAACTGGGTTGAACTGAGAAGGAATATTGGCTACAGGAACCAGAAATGTTGAGTTGAATTTGGATGGATTTTTGAGCATTTCTTTGTTGCCTATTGTCGTTGTCATTGACATTGATGGAGCCGTCGATGAGGAATCGGAATGGAGTGTGACTCGGGAAAAGTGTGGGAATATCAGCAACAGCTTCAATTTTCAAATTGGGTAGAGTTGTGTCCCAAGCAAGTTGAACATCATTGTTCTCATATTGAACGCGAACTTTGAAGTTACGAGCAGCAAGGATTTCTGTAGAGATGATGAATTCCACTGGACCGTTTGTTGGGATTAAGGGACTGTCCAGCATGGCACGGATTCCAACTTGTTTAGCATTGTTCATTGGGATTTCATAACCAAAAGCACCTTTGGAAACTCCATATTCTGGGATTGAAACACTACCTTCAATTTGAAGGGTGGAAAATCCGGTTTTGGATCGAAGGACGGTCAATTCCATACTGATGTCGGGATAGGATTCACTTGGAATACTCAAGGTGAGTTTCAAGTTTCGCTCAATACCACGACGACCACCCACTGGCTTTTCACCTTGGACAAATTGACCTTTGACAGCGAGATGACGATGAGCCATCTTGAGGTCAATTTCACCGTCATAGACTCCCTCACGGAGTTTCTTGACGTTCATCTCAGCATTCAATTTTTGATAGAGAGCGGGAATGTCCACGTGGATGAAGGATTTGAAGGATCCCCTGGTGGTTTGGGCGAGGGCTTCGAGGGAGGAAGTTTCCCCGTCGTAAGTGAAATGACCTTTGGCGGAAAGTTCTTCTCCAGGAATGACAGTGTACATACCATTGACACGCATATCGGATGTCCATGGAGTTTCAATGGAACCCTAAAAGCAAATTTAAAAACATAGGGTACTTTGAGATAATCATAAAAAAATTGGAGTAACTTGAGAAAATCATACAAAATTGGGGCAATTGGAGATCATCATAAAAAATTGGGGTACTTTGAGATCATCATAAATGAGGCGATTTGAAAAAATCATAAAACATTGGGGCAATATAAGAAAAGCATAAAAAATGAGAATAATTTGAGAAAATCATAAAAAATTGGGGATAATTTGAGAAAAAACTGGGGTAATGTGAGAAAAAATGGGGCAATTTGAGAAAATCATTTAAGGAAATTCAAAACAGAATAGAATTAAAAACGAAGATTCTTTTTAGGCACGAAATTCAATTAAAAAATCTGCATGAATATTTTATTTTACATACCACAAATCTTCCATTTCCAGCTTCACCCAAAACTTTGACAGATTGGTTTTCATCCCATTGTAAAGTGGAGTAGAGTACTTTGTCTTGACTGTTCTGGATGAAGGAGTGAAGTTTATAGTGTTCCCCAAGGCTGACATTGAAAGAGTATTGATTGTCTTGAATGAAATGGCTGGTTCTAATATGGAATTTCTCTTCGTTGTTGGCTTCAAGAGTAAATTCGGTTTTGGCGGAAGTCCACCATGGCTCATTTGTGTGGGCTTGTCTTTGTCCGCGTCCACGTCGTCCACTACTACCACTACCAGTAGCACTAGTGTCGATTTGACCACGAAGTGTAACATTTTGTTCTCCCCATTTCCCGGTAACGGTGACAACACCATCCTGTCCAACATTGAGATGAAGTTCCCCACTGGTCAATTGTTCAAAGGTAGAGGTCAATCTCAAGGTTCCACGGGCGACCATGGAAGTTCTTGATGGAATGTTGATTTTACCCTCAAGACTCACTTTCCCTCCGAGAGCGATGACTTCGAGGCTAAAGTTTTTATGAGCAAATCCATTTCCACTCTCCAACTTTCCCTCCACACTCATGTTTTCAAATCCTTGGATTCCAGAGTTGAAAGTGAGTTGAATCCGTTCACTAGAGAGAGAGAGACTTGCAGCAACTTCGGGGTATTTGTCCATTTGGACTGAGAGTTGACTGCTAATTCCTTGAAGGAAATTTCCAGTAGAGTCCATTTGAATCTTGATACTTGGGAAAATTTCCGAGTCTGGACTACTAACTCTGAATCGAATGAGGAAATCGGTGAGATGGAGACGAAGAGCACTGTTCACTTCCCACTTTCCAGTAGTCTCGCTATTGACAATGACGGTGAGATGACGAGTGTCATCACGGTCAATCTTGTATCCCGCTTTGAGAGTTCCAGAGGCAGACACTTCAATTTGAGGTACATTGCTGTTAACCTGCATTCGGAGTTCAATTTCATTGTCATTGGTATTTTCAGGGACGGTGGCATCCGCACGGACATTAATTTGATAGTCATTTTGACCAAAGGACAATTCAATGAATTTGGCCTCTTGAACTAAATCATAGCTGGCGCTCAAGGTGAAGGGAGCACAGATGGCGGGAGCATTAAAAGTCCATTTTAGTCTACTTGCGAGTGTACTCAGGCTGAGAAGAGCATTGGTATTGAGCATAGTTTCTCCGTTGAGTTTAGTAGTGAGGTCAAAGTTGTGTCCACTGTTGGAAATCAATTTTCCACTCAGTGAAGCCTCCTTCATCATGTCAAAGGGAGTTTGAATGGTGAGGTCTAGAGTTGAAGCGGTTGATCCTCGCTTAAGGGCAGTGGAGAAAGTGTAGACATATTTATTTCCATTCCAGTTGTACATGAGGGAAGCGGCAACTTTTCCATTTCCTCCAGCAGCAACGTTGTAATGAGCAGTAAATCCATTGGTATTGGTGTTTTCGTCTCCAGAGAAATCTCCTTTGGGGCTAAAAAAGATTTCAAATTTAGCAGAATCCCATTCTCCACCTTCATTCTTCCAGCTGGATTTGAAAGATTTCCGAAGTCCATCAAGATGGAAACTTCCGGTAGCAATTCCGCTCTCAATCCCTCCTTCAACATTCCATTCCAGTTTGACAGTCTCCAAAGTTCCTGGGAGCATAGAGGTGTGGAAGGAAATCCGACCAGATTGAAGTCCACTTCGGATGTCAGTTTTCAAACTAGCAGTGTAGTCTGAAGGTCCAAGTTCCAAATTAACATTGAGGCTAAAGGGTGCGCTGGTCCAGGAGATGACATTTCTACTTTGAACATTCCACATATTCCAGCTGGTGGGGAAATTGGAAATGAGGTTCAGTTTGACCTCTCCCTGGCTCAAGTTTAATTCAAATTGTCCGCGGAGTTCTTCCTTTCCATTCCGTTGGAGGGTAAGGAGGACTTTAGAGGGGGAGAAGCTGAGGTCACCCATGATATTTTCATATCCGCGATGAGGAGAAGTAAGAGTTAGTTTAAGATCATTATTTTGACCATAGCTACCCTCCAACTTGGCTCCATATCGAACTTGTTGACTTTGGAAGGTGAGGGCGGTCAGTAGAGAGCCAGAGTGGATTTTCATCTCCAAGTTGGACTTGACATTTTCCCATCCTTGAATTGGTGTGGTGAGGTCGAGGGTGAGTTGACTAAGTCTCAATCCATTGAAGACATAACGACCTTTGATCTTGCTCTCCTCTTGGTTGAGGAGGAGTCGAGCATCATATTGACCGTTGCTATGGAGATTGGCAGAGATTTGGAGTTGTCTCCAAGCCTGGAAGGAACTGGCAATTTCAAGATTTAGGGAATGACCTGTACTTTGGAAAGTTCCCTCAATCTTGTGCTTTTGACCATTGTACTCTGCTTCAAGAAGGAGAGAGTGAGCACCATTGACTGAAGATTGGGTTTGGGAACCAAGTTGAAATTTTCCAGAACCTTGAACCTTTTCAATTCCAAAACTGGGGGCAGAAAAATCTCCATCAAGTTCCACATCAAAGTTGTGACTGTCCAATTGATACTTGGTCTTCAATTTACCCTCAACAGTCTCCTCGTTTTTGGTGGCGGAGAAACGGAAGGTGTGGGCATGTTTTGCCTCAACTTTGCGATCATATTCAACATTCAACTTGATCTTTTGGAGTTGTTCCACGGGGATTTGGATTTCAAGGGTAAGGCCAGCAGAAGCAGAGTGTTGCCATGCGGAAAGTTTTCCCTCTTTATTTAAAGCCAAGGAAGCTTGGATTTTTTGTCCATCCAAATCTCCTTGAATGGAAAAGAGCTTTTCAGCTCCCTCTGGTTGATAGTTGAGAGTGAGACGGAGAGCTTTATCCACTTGGCCAAAGGCGGGTGTTGATAGGGCAGCTTGAACATTAATTTGACCTTGTTGGTGTTTGACCTCAAGGGTGACCTCAAGTTTCACCGCATTCTCACCATTCACATCCCATTGGACAAGAGCATGATGCTCATTCTCCGATTTCTGGTGGTGTTGAATTTTTCCAGACATCTTTTCGTATTGACTGAAGGGGGTGGCAACTCGGAAGGTCAATCCACTTTTGGTCAGAGAGACACGACCACCAATTTCACTGTTTTCATCTTCACCTTCGTTTCCACTCTTGAGTTGAACATGAGCCTCATAGTCTTTACGAAGGTCATAGGTCAATTCGAGGTCATATTTTGGGAATTGAGCTCCAGAAACATTGAGGGTGACAGATCCATGACTCTTTTGAACTTCCCAAGTTCCATCCAAAGTATAAGCATCCTGATTGAGAGAAGCTTTCAAACTGACATCCTTCTTTTGACTGGATCTATCGAGTGACCATTGACCTTGAAGGGAGGCACGTCGAATGAGGTCAAATGGAGTTTCAAGAGCCATATTAACATTCTTTGGAGAGACGTAGCCTTTGACAACAAATTTTTGGGATTCCAGAACGAGCTCCAGATTTCCACCATATTGCTCTCGGGCTTGAAGGTCGAGATGAAGTTCCATGTTGGAATAACCTTGGATCGGGGTTTCAATTTGGATCATGAGTTTCTCCAAAAAGACTGGTGCAGAGGAAGAAAGTTTAAGTTGGGCGTTTAAAATATATTTCTCATTCTCCTTCTGAGCAATGAGTTGGACAGATTTGCTGGGATTATTACTTTCCAAATCGAATGTTCCAGTGAGGGAAATCTGGGTCCAGTCTTCAAATGGAGTGGTGGTTTGGAAGAGAAGTTTATTCCAGTCCAATCCAAAAGTAGTGAGGATTTCATAAACTTGTGGAGAGTATTTACTTTGGGCTTGGATTCGGATGGTGTGAGTTCCAGAAAGATAGTCTCCGCGTTCCATAGCATGAACAACAGAGAATTTGAAGATGGGAGTTTGGTTAATAATCAAAGAACTTTTGAGTTCACCAAGTCCCTCCATTTTGATGACGAAGGAGCCGGAATCTTCTCCTTTGAGAGAAAGTTCTAGACCTTTCTTCTCCTCTGTCCAGATTCCAGAACCGCTGATGGATTTTTCCTCTCCAGCGTTGATATATTTGGCAGAGAATTGGAGATCACCTTGTTCTAATTCGTAGTCAACGGCCAATTGTACTTTATCTTGGATCAGGTTGAAAAGCTCACTTTTGATGTCAACTTTAACAAAGCCCTTATTTGGTTTTGCCTATGTTAAAATCAAATATAGGATTAAAAATCAAAAATAATATAGTACAAAACACAAAACCATTGACATTTTTTGCTCTCTCTATTTTCTATTTTCTATAAAAAATGTATTGTAGATTTATCTTAGATTTCTTTTTAAAAAATAAAATACCTGAGCGGAGAAAACCAAATCGACCCAGTTGGCACGATCTTCCTTCAAGATGATTTCCAAAGAATTGTGTTGAGTATTAAGGACAGCACTGGCAGTCAAATGATGACCGTAAGAACACTCCACCTCAACATTTCCTTGAAGTCTCTTGTCCTTTTGTCCAGCTCCAGCGGTGACAGTGAAGATAGTATTTCCATTCACTTTGGTTGTAACGGCTGCTTTATATCCGTCTCGTCCTCCATGTTTAAATTCCCCACGAATTTCCACTGGAGAAAATTGGGTTGAAGAAAGATTCAATCGGAGTTTCTTTCCACTTCGCTCCCGTTCCAATTCTCCGTCAATCTTGATATTATCATCATTGAGTTCCAAAGCTCCATCAAAATTTCGTCCAGACTTGAGGTTGAAACTAAGTCCAGCACGATGAATATCCTGCTCGTCGTTTCTAGCTCTTCGACTATTTTTCTCAAGAATGTTTTGATTCCAAAGACTTTGAACAGCCTCATTTGCCTTGTTCATCCTCCTCACAGTGACTTCCGTCTTGTGTTCAACCTCCCCATCTCGTTCCATACGATGAATACTGGAGATGTCGATTTTGGGAAGGAATTGAATGGAAGAGTCAATGATGGTGACAAAGTCCCAACGAGCAGCTCCGCTAGATTTCAAGTCGGTGGTGAGAGTGATCAAGGGAGTGGAGCCTTTAATTGCCTTAAGATGAATCTTAAAGTCTCCGTTCTTTCTCAAGTGTTCGAATTCGAGGGCAATTCTTGGTTGCTGCTGACATTCACCCCAGATTGAGGCAAGGATTTGACGGGAGGAGGTAAAATCCCAAGTGAGTCCACTAGAATATTTCTTTCCATCCAAAAAGGCTTCCAGTTGAACTTGACGGTCCTTTTGATTTTCTCCAGCTCCAGTCCAGGTCAATTGGTAGTTGTGTTGTGGGATGGCGAGTTTTAGGGTGACAAGAGAATCCAGGATTTGGCGGAAACTTCCTTCAGATGAGAATTGAACAGTTTTTATCCGTCCATTTTCATTGGTCCAGGAGACACTGGTCTCGTGGTTGAATTGGGAGGTGGTGCCGTAGAGTTTGGAGGTCAAGGTCAAGGGCATCAAGGGGAAATTTCCATTTAAGGTAATTTCAATAGCGCGATTGGCTGCCTCATTTCTCAACATGAGTTGACCTTCCAACTTTTCCATGGAGGGAATGGGAGTTGTCAAGAGGAATTTGTAGTTCAAGGGACTTTTGGTGCCAGAAAGTTCAAGTTGAATACGTTCAATTTGACCTTGACGTCTACCTTGAATTTGAGTCCAGGCGAGTCCGAATTGGGTGTTGAGTTCATTGTGGAATTGGTGAGTTAGATCAGATTTAATCTAGAATCATAATATAAAATCATATAAATAAAAATATAAATCTTTTAATTATATCCCATAAATTTTACATGTAAAATATATAATATCCAAAAATTATATAACAAATGTCACATTTGTTCCATATTTTACGTCTACGGCTGTCATTTGAATAATGACTAATGACTGATTTTTACCTGAGGAATGATTCCACATCCACTAAAGTCAAAATCGGCATTGAATCCATGATTAACATAGCTAATTCCAGCCCTGACACTCTTTTCCTTTCCACCTAGTTTCACATTGACTTCAGCACTCTTTTCTTGTCCACTGTGAACGAGTCTCAAGAATCCTTCGAGTGGTTTCATTCCAGTGACTTGGAGAGCTGTGAGAAGTCGGCATTCATGATTTTTGTTGATATGACCAGTCAAACTGACAGAGCCTTGATATTCATCAAGAGATCCTTGAGCTTGAGTATTGACGTCCTTTCCGTTGATGTTGTGATTGACATTGATATTCAAATTACGAAGTCCATCAATTGGAGTTTCAAGTTTGGTTGAGAGGATGAATCGGTGCAAGTTGGTGTTTGGAGCATCAATGAGGATGGCCCAACGTTGTCCTTCCCAGGTAAATTCCAATTGGTATTTGGAATCACCATAACTTCCAGCTCCAGAAAGAACTTGTCCGAAATAGTTTACTTCAAAATTAACTGAGCGAGGATCAAAAGTTCCTGAGAGCTCAACTTTGGATTGAGGAGAAATATCCTTGTCGGGATAGAAATTGAGTGTGATGGCAAGGGGGCCAGGTAAATCACCCTTAAGCTAAATTTAAAATATAATAATTAATAATATATAAATAAATCAGCACAGTTTTATCATGTTTATTATTGAAGGAAAATTAAAAAAAAAAGATAAATAAAAATAACTATTTTTATTTAACGAATCAAGTAAAATATCAAATATCAAAAATCAAGTATCAAATTTATTTATTAATTATTATTTACCATAGCTTCAATTGCCACATGTGTATTTGCCTTCAATGAAATATTCAAAATTCTGTCTCCTTGTTTGGTCTTCTTCATGTAAACTTCACCATTGTAGCTTTTGTCATTAAGAGTCAATTTTCCTTTGAGTTGTTTCACCCGTCGATCCTCTTTGGAGAAGTAGTCTAAACTTCCACTCCATTTTCCACTGTAATCTTCAGTTCCTTCAATCTCAACTTGTCCATTGAGACTGCTTTGTCGGTCACTGGCGATGAAAGTTCCTTTGACAGCAATTGGGACGGCAATGAATCCACGAGCACGGATTTCAACATTGTGGTCCAATTTCTTACTGCTGGATTTGTTGATGTAGAGGAGAGTGGCTTTCATCTCAGGACTTTGATTGGGAAGAAGAAGGAATTCACCCTCAAATTCACCATCACGAACTTCTCTCAAATGAGATCGGAGAGTGTATTCACTTCCTGGCCAATTTAACTTGGCTGACAGAGTCTTTTTGAGAAGATCATTTGAGTCATTGGTAGAGGTGGCACTTTCATCAGCAAATTCAATCTCAGCATTCACTTCATTACGGGAATTGGTTCGGCCTGTGAATTTGGTGAGCATCCCTTGGTTGTTAAGCTTGTGAGTGAGCTCAACACTGTAGTCGATTTCTTGACGGGGAGCGAGAAGAGAGAGTTTAACTGTCATGTTGTGGGAGTTCTTGGTCATTTGATGATTGTAGAGTTGTTGACCCTTCCATGAGGATTTTCCCAATCTAAAACATAAAACACACATACATAAAATAATAATTTAATTTTTTAAATATTTTATGTACAACAGACAACAGTAAAAGAAGTGGTAAAAAAATATTATGATAATGATCATTTTAAGGAAAAGATTCTCACTTTGTTTCCATGTTGTTTTCCAAATATCCAGTGCTTTTTCTGGTATCCCAAGAAAATTCCAAATCATTTTCTGGAGCACCGACCATGGCAAAACTGAACTGAGTGTAGAATCGGGCCAAACTTCCCTTCTTGCTATATTGAACTTTGGCATTGACATCCACATTCTTGGTCTCACCTCGGTTCCATGAGTACTCACTGGAGGATTTGATACTCAAGAGTCCTTGTCTAATTCTCAATTGAGATCGAGCATTACCCGTGACAATAGAGGATTCAATCCCAACCTTGGTATCAAACTTGTCAGCAGCCTTTGATACTTCTCCATGAACTCGGATGGGAGTGCTAGTGACATGACTGAGAAGGAGGTTGACACTGGCCTTTCCATTTTGTTGTTGCATTTGGATATAGTCAAGAGATCCTTCAAGGGCGATGATGGGTCGTTGGTAAAATTTGATAAGGAGTTGTGGTTCCATCCGACTTCCTTCAAGTTGTTGATTCAATCCCAATTTTACAAGGAGAATCTCATCCTTTTGAGAGGAGACGGTGAGTTGTAGGGACTTTTGTTGTCTTGAATATTTCCCATCGAGGGCCAAACTGGTGGATGGAGTATTGAATGAAGCGTCCATCTTTCCATTGTTTGAATCCAAATGGAAATCAGCAGAGAGTCGTCGATTCAATCTGGAGCCGGGAGTGTCAAAGAGGACATTGATGGACAATTCTCCCTCCTCTTCATTCTGGAATCTATATTCAAATTCATAGGATTGGAAGTCATCCGTCTTTTGGAGGTAAAGGGCAGCATAGGCTGGAGTTCTCAAGGGGAAGGTAAGTTGTTCAGGGATATTCATCTCTCCACACAATTCCAATCCCAAAACACTGGAGACGGAAGCGGATGGAAGGCAGAATTTACTTGAAGTCTTTGGGAAGTCACGTGGTCCTTGCTCAACTACATGGTTTTCACCAGAAGCTCTCAGGATGAGAAGAGAGGAGGAGGCTTTGAAAATCTCCTGTTTGTCTTGAGGAAGAGCGAGGCTGGCCTGGACAAGTTTGGCTCCCTTCATGCTTAATTTTCCTTGAACAGCAGTTGAGGTGTGAAGAGTATTTTGAAGTTTAAGTCCAGTTTTGATGTGAGCTGAAGAGGAAGAGGATCCGAGTTGAACTGAGAAAATACCATCAACTTGAATCGCAGCGGATGGACGCAAGAGTCCTTGAATATCAAGTTCCTTATTATCCCAAAATTTAGCCATGTCAATCTTTCCATTAGCCACGAGACCAACAGTAGCAGCAGATTGAACACCCAAACTCAAGGGAATACCCGCACCAGTTGTTATGGTATAGGTGGCATCAAGAAGAACAGTGGATTTGGTATATTCAATATCCTTTCCTCGAATGAGAGCATTCATAAGACTACTCATATCAAGCCAATCATTTCCATATTCGTCCACGAGGGAGGGCTCATTGTTTTCATTGACCAAGTCAAAGTTCTTGTACATTATTTCATGACCAAAGATTCGAGTGTAGAGAGAACCCATTGGACTTGTGGTGCGAGAGTGGAGGGAAGCTTGATCATAGATACCGGACAAGCGTTCAATCTCATTGTTGTTAGCATCTCGTTTGGATCGTCGGATGGAGTGGAGAGCTTCTGTCACTGTTTCATCGGGGAAATAACCATTTGGTCCGAAAATTGGTTCAAGGAGTTTTTCAAGAGCTTTAACTCTACCACCAACTTCAAGGACGTTCATCGTCTCACCAAAGAGATGGACGGTCAAGTTGAGCATGGCAGAGCGAGGGAGGAAGGAGTCAGGAGTGAAAATTACATTGGCATCCGAACTCGCACCAGCATTCCAATCCTCACGATACAGAGAACCTTCATAATTTCGAGAGTATTTACGAGCGTCAGTGTTGAACTTGTTCTTGAGGAAATCATTTGAGACGAGATCACGAAGGGCTTGCTTGTCTGGAGATGAGGTCTCTTGGAGATTGGTCAAATGGGTCCAGACGAAAGAACCAACTAAAAAAATCAACCAAAATTATTTTTGTATCGTAAGAAGTAAAAAATAGTTCATAAAATAAGAAATAAGATTAATAATTATTATAACAATCTGCTCCTTAAAACTAAAACTTGTAAAATTAATCATTATGTACCTTGATTAACAGCGTCTGTGTACAAAACATCCTTGATGGTATCAACGAGAGCACGATTGGCACATTTCATGGAAATGAGGTAAGATTTGATTCGGACTTCGGTATCCTCATGCATATTGGAGTAGAGGGACAAAATAGGTCTGGTTTCATAAGAGTAACAGGGCATGCGACGGAAAGCATCAAGAGCAGCAATACGGACTTCAACAGGGTTGGACTTTTCAAGGAAACAACGTTCAAGAACGGATTGACCGTGACCTTGACCTTGACCCTCCTCGGTGGACATTGTTGGGAATCGTCCAGCATTACCAATAGCTTTCAAGGCGAAAATGATACGTCTCAGCCCTTCAATGCCAGAAGCACCGGAAGCTTGACAGTCATTTCCAAGGTGAGCAAAAATGGACTCGAGGGCTTGACGAACGGGTTCATCTTCAGTACAATCAAGTTCATGATTTTTACAGTATGAGTTGATCAAAGCAGAAATTCCGAGGAAAGCTTGATTTTTAGTTTGTTCTCTCAACAAAGGCTGGAAATATCAAATAAAATACAATAAATGATTTGTACTACTTGAGTCTTGAGACTTGAGTGGTCGTTATTTTATATTAGATGAAAATGAAAAAGTGTTGTATGCACAATGCTCAATGCATTGTAAATTGTAAATTGTAAATTGTACATACTTGAACAGCGACAATCATATCAAGAGTTGGATTTTTAATGAAGGTCAAACTAGTGAGCCAGGCATCAGCTTGTTTGTCTGTCAATTCCCCGTTGAAAAGCATATCTTTCATAAAGCTCAAGGCTGGTCCAGAAGAGACAAGTGGCATAGCATCTACCAAGTATTTCCGTCCAACAGTACTTTTAACTCGACTGAAAAGTCCTCGCAAAGCTGGAGAGTTGATGAGTCGGAGACGTTCAACAAGTTCAATGAAATTAGCGGGAGCTTCCGAACGGATTTCAGGTACACTTTCATGTTCCAATTTCTTTAAAATATTCAAAATGTATTGAATATCAGTTTCACTAGAGTCAGAGGGTCCTTGGGTTTGGAAAAGAAGGCCAGTTTTGACAATTCTTTGGTTCTCGTCTATATGAAAAATAATACACAAGTGTTATTTATGAAATATGGGATATGAATCATATTGTAATTACTATTGTCCGAATTTTAGTAGTGTATTATACATTTTCATTAAATCATGCTAATTATTTTTTTTTACTTGTTGAAGGAGATCGTCGAACTTCGCCATTGTAAACCAAAGTTTGGGAAACAACGGTTTTGGCACCACTTTCCTCTCTGTCGAAGGGTTTGAATCGATGGACTTCTCTACACTCGACTCTCTCCACTCGTCTATTCTGGATAACTTGAGTACATTCTTGGGTTCCACTGAGAAGGGGGAAGTTCTGCATGACAGAGTTGGTATTGTATGGAATAGATTGAAGAGCGGTCATATGACTGTGTCGTTGACTACAGCTTGTGAGATCCTTGGACTTGACAAAAGTGTTTCCTTCTGGTTGATAGGTAGTTTGACAACGTCCATTCACATCAGCCTAAAATAATTAAAATATTTTGCATGTGCATAAGTAATGTGTACATTGTACATTGTACATGCAAGATTTTTCCATTCTTCATCTATATTTAAATTTCTTATGATGCTTTAAAAAATTCAAATTCAAACGACAATGACAAAAAATATTTGTACTCACCTCATTCATAGTTTGTTGTTGGTGAAAGTTTTCCATTGTATTTTGAAGGGTGGACAAAATACCACGTTTGATATTGAGGACCCAGTTGGATTCCTCTTCCGTTGCGCAAAGGTGTTCAATCTTTCCATCTTGGAATGAGAATCGGAGAGGTTGGCTCATCAATTCTGCAGCCAAAACTTGGGCAGTTTCAAGTGCTCGTCGTGATCTGACATTGTCAGGGTCAGACTCTTCTATTCTCACATTTTTCAACTGTATAGTTATTCAAAGAGGGAAAGGAAATGAAATACACATGTAGATTCAAAGAAATGATGAAAACTGTCATAATATCAAAAACTATCCACTATTTATTATCCATGCATAAAAAATTAAAGCTACTTATATGTTCTAGAGTTAAGTGATCTACGTACCTTGAGAAGAAGTTCACACTTGGAGATCGCTGAAATGTCTACTTGAGCAGTTAAATGCAGTCGGGATTCATCATTAGATCCTCCAATCACAGAAGTACTAATATCAGTCGTATAATCATATGTATAAGTGGTTCCAGGTTCATATCCAAATTTCGTGGAGTCTGTTATTTATTTTTATAAAATAGTTGAGAAAATCATAAAAAGTCAATGAGTTAATTAATTTGCATATTATATTTGAAATTTCAATGCTACAATTCTGAATTTCATTATTGATTTTTGATTGTTGATGACATGAAAAATATTATACATGTCATGATATTTTTGTACCTTTACAAACAGAAACGCATTTGGTCGTACCCCTTGCACCGGTAGGTCCTTATAACATTATAGAAATGATAGTGAATTATTTAGAATAATTTATATTGACATTTTCATTATATTTTACAAACTCATACATCCAAAAAACCGAAAAATCATTAGTTTTTTCTGGGGTTCCAGAATTTTTCTAATTAGACACACGTACAACAGTCATACATATGTACATTGTATGTTGTATCTAGTACGTAGAATGCTTATAGAAAAATCATAATACAGCAGTTTAGATGTAAGAAATTCCTTTGAGCACAATTATAAAAGCTGTTGATGATAGTCATTTCTCTCTCTTTCTTTCTCCTTGCACGTTCTATGTTGTATGTTCTATGCAATACCAATCAATCAATCAATTTATTATCTCAAACTCATTTGCCACCTTGAGCTTCGTATCCAAGTTAAAAATTACATGTACATAATAGCATGTATAATACTTTATACTTTATACTTCTTCATACTTCATACTACGTCGTATTCTAGTTGCTAGATTCTAGATACTTCTTTTCTTCAACGGTATTACATGTATTTATATGTAATTATATTATTTCACCCCATTTATACCTACCTACCAAAGTCCAACGATAAAGTGCCTTATCATACACAAGTATATAATATGTATGAATATATATATATATATATATATATATATATTCAACCGTACAGTCCTAAACCTCAGTACTCAATACTCAATACTTAATACTCCGTAGTGAATAAATATAAAATATGAGGAAGAATGGAGACGTAAAGAAGAAGATATTTGGATAGTTTTTGATATTTTCTGTCATTTTATTTATGTTCATAATAATTGTAAATAGAATGAATAAGGAGAAAAAAATTAATCTACACTATCACAAACATACGCCCAGGGGTCAGTTTGATAGTTCGAAGTTCGATGAGACTTTTCATATAAATTTAATCAGAGATAAGACCAGCCGTTTGGAGTTTGGAGAAGCTGTATGTGTTATATATTATGTATATATTTTTTACCATGTAATACTGTGAGTTTCTACTGTGAAAACGGCTAATAAAAAACGTTGTTCAATTTTTCTTCAATACTGAAATGGCTCCTTTGCCCAACCCACTTGATACTTCACACATGTATTTACTTATTGTTGTACACTCAGTACTCAGTACTCAGTACATTCAGTACGTGATGTAATGGCTTCCTATGTGAAAAGTTATAAAAGAGGTCTTGTGTTCTGTTGAAGGAAAACAAGAGAGCTAAAGTGATATGATTTGTATTACTTGCATTTTTTGTTCTTCAATCTCCATTTGATTCCATTGAATATTCCATAAAATAGTTTTGATTTGTTTTTCCTCTAACAAAACAGTTTTTTGTTTGCTGATTCTACTGATTTTCATTATTATTACACTATAAGCATAGGAAATATTTCACATTATTAAAACTAATTTTCCTACATGCACTTTAGTGGTGATGAAAAGGAAAAAAAAGATGACGATGATGCACCTAGAGTCAAAATTATGATTGACAAATAATGACAGGCACGGATACCGCATCTTCCCTTGTAAAATACAAAATACAGGTTTAAACTTTAAACTGTGATTGATATAGTGAGTGAGTGAGTGAGTGAAGTATGGAGAATCTTCATTTAAGTACATTCGCTCATTTCCAATCTATTCGATATTCTATATCATCATTATTTTCCTCCATATTTTCCTCCATTCTAATGTACATCACTATTACTCCTACTTGAAACTCCTGATAATATGACATTCTAGTTCATTTTTTTTTCCTTAGTTACACACCGCCATTTCTACCTTCTTGGATTGAGTCCTGAGCTTTATTTGCTCTTGAAAACTATTTCATTGACAAAAGGTTAAAGTCCAATTACTTGAAATGTTTTTTTACTGTAATACACATAAGTACTGTTCATTTGTCTATGATTACAAGTGTATTTTAGAAAATTAATGTAAAATGTAACCGTTAAGAAGTATTGATGCAATGCAGGCACTACTGAAACATATCTAGCACTACGTACTATGTACAAATTGTACAATATAGCTGCACGAGAGGAAATTTTTGATTGCCTACACCCTATTTATATAGTACATAGTAAGGGTATTGACAAAAAAGAGGAAAAATTCTATGTACGTACACACATATCGTGTGGGTTAAATGCATCCAGTTGTTAATCTAATAAAAAAAGGTATTATGCAATATTATATCTTTCTTATTCCTAAAAAGTAGTATTTTCCTTAGAGAAATTTTTCTATCATAGTTTTTTGGTGATAACAAGTATAAATTTCGCAAGTTTGCAAGAAAGATACTCCCTTGCTAAAAAAAGTTGACATGATTGAATATTGAAAAGAATGACGTGTGTCATGTGTACTGAAAAGTAGGTAGCTGCACATTTATTATGCACGAGTAATGAAATTGAACGTCAGAAAAATCCGAACTGTGTATAGAAATAAATAATATAAGATTAAGAGCACGAGGGAAAAAATATTGTGGACTTTTACCCTTGAGTATAATCACGTGAAGCTCATATTACAATTTGCAAGCTCTTTATCTAAAGGTGCTAAAACTCAAAAGTCAACTCACAATACCCTTATGAAACGTTAAACAGAACACAATAGGATGAAAATTTTCAATGAAAAAAAAAACAATATTTGAATGTGTTCAGAGCTAAGATGAATGAATAACATAAAATTATGTCCTAATAATACAAAGAATTATATACAAAGCTATAAGCTAGACTCCAAATAGGGAAGAAAATACAAGACAGATTTTTTATATTACCAGATGGTGATAGTCCATTCTATGAATTTTCAAGTTGCTTTGCACAAAAGCACTACCCTACTTTTGAATTTGACAATGCAGAACAACAAAAAAAAAACAAACCACAAAAGACAGCTGATAAAATCCTTTTATGCGAAACAGAAAACGAAAACAGGAACAAACGAGAGAGAGAAAGACGGAAAATATAGATTGGAGAAAGTCGTCACAATAGAATTTTCACTAGTATATTTCACACAATCGCTGTTTTTTTTTTCAATTGTTACGCACTATACAAACCATGATGTACTTAGGTATTTCTAGTCACATAAAAATGAAACTTAAATAATACACATAACTATAAAACTATTCACTTTTTTCTTTTGAACGGTCTTGTATACGTATTTCTAGTTTTGGAAATTTTGTTTTATTAATCGAACACACACACACGTATTCCTTTGTCTTCTTATGATAAAGTACTGTATTATTTAGTAACTATTTTTTTATATACCAAAAGGAGTAGTTTTTGAAATTATAATTTTTCTTTCTTTTATATAAATTTCTAATTAATTTTACCTGCAACGGCACCGGCAATGGCACAAAATATTATAAGGCTTTTCAAAAACATTCTAAATAGATGCTCACTCGCATTCCAGTGGCGAGTCTAGACCATTCAAACTGTTATGAAAAAACTTGAACAAATATCTTTAAAAGAATGGCGAGAAACGTAAATTAACGAGTATTTATAGTCTTTGAAATGGGGGGTAAAAATCGTGTGTCACTGCATATATATACGTACAACTATTCTCCTCGTCTCTGTTAATGATAATTCATGTGTCCACACATTTAGTATTAAAGTACATGATCTAATAAATGAACCAATTGGAGTGATTAGTTATTAGTAGTTATTAGTTAATGTTTTGGGGGACATTCGCTTGGAACTCTCTCTCTCTCTTATTTACTTCTTTCTTCGTCTTCATCTCCTTTTTCTTCTTCTTACTGACCACTCTATAGTATTTATTAGTTATACATTGAATCAAAGTCGTCCGAAATTATTGTAGCAGTTGATACTGTCTGCTAGTAAGAGCAATAAAAAATATCAACGTTAGACATGGCTTGTGTACCATATTTATCCATGCATTCAATTTCGTCAACAGTAAATAACACTGTTTTGTTTTTGTGTATTTCTATATTTAACATTTGGCCCCTCATCAATTACGTATATGTTTACTAAATTTTTACAAATCAACATTACCCTTTGTACTTTGTACTTCAAGAACCATTGCATTTAATCCATCCAAATACACACATGCACATTTTGCAACTTAATTTCTAACACGCAAATTTTCACAAATTATCTTGTTCTCAGACGTAAGCAAATAGTAAGTAGTAAGAGTGTGAAAAACTTAGACACTCATAATGTAATTACATTAACTTGTATGTACTCTATTATTTTTCTATCTCTGATCAGTTAACTAGACTGCAAATGCATGCTGAATAAATACGGAAAGGGAAAAGCAAAATGGGGAAAAGCTTCTGCCATTTAGCATTTGTACAGTCATTATTTTTTCTTTATTGATTTAGTTTTATTTTAGATTTTAGAACTAATGCACGGGTGTTAGATATAGATATATACACATTATCTATCACATTAAATTCCAGAGTTTTATTGATTATTTGTCACTTTTCATTTTTTCCCCTATCATTCTTTGACTATTCATCGTAATCAATCAATTTATAAGATATGAATAAGCACACGTACATATTTATTCTTATAACAAGTGTCTTTATCTTTTAGTAGCTTTTGATTTTTTTCAACTTTTAATACATTTCATAAACTTATAATACCACAGAAGTTCATTTTGTTCCTTGTGCTTCAGCCACACTTTAGATTATTGATACGTTGTACATAATATAATATGACATATGAACTATCTATAGTGAACTTATCGAAAATCGACAGTCATATAGTTATCATCCAGTTTCTTGAGCAGTATCTGACATTATCTTGAGTTTGTATTATTTTTGAAATTTGTTGTGTATTACTGAATTAGGAATTTAGTTGGTTATATGTTTACATATTACATATATACACGCACAAATAATCATGTATAATAAATAATAATAATATATTAAACAAAAAGTAGCTTAAATTCCTTCCACGTGTTGTTTAGATTTTGGTTAGCTATAATATGATAATACATTCAACAAATAAAATATTTTTTGACTGAGTAAATTGCACAAAAGTTGCTATCACTTAATTCTAGTATACTTGGAAGTACATAAAGATATATTTATTATCAACGACAGCATGTACAATGTATACATATTGCTATATAAACCCTATGTAAATATGTTTTGTTCTTAATTTTAGACTCGATTTTATTTCTTATCTCGTTACCTTTGATCTCGTACTTTTTTACGTACACTCTCTAACATGCAGAAATTTTTCTTCATGCAGTGTGTGTATATATTATTGAAAATAGCTTTGTTTTCTCAATAATGTACAAAATGTATCTGTAGATTGGTAGATTGGATGTGACTCTGTACTCAAACAAAAATGGAAGAAGTTCAATTGTAAAAAAAGACGAAAAAAAAATCGAAGTGAAACAAAGAAAATTCGAAGATGTTGATGCTATAGATTACAGTGGCAACCCGGAAAACTGAGCACTAGTTCAAATTCGTAGAAAAAAATTTTCCCCCAGATTTTGGATTTTGGATTTCGCTATAATTCTCGGGTAAATAATTACAATTATTAATAGTTGAATCTATGTAATTGATCATTCTTTGTTTTCTATTAGAGTTTAGAGTGTACGTGTAAAAGAAATACTTTCTATAATTTAGTGTTAGTCTTGGTACATGCTTATCATTGAGTCCTTTTGTCAAGACCGATTGTTGTCGCTATTTCATTCTCGTATCAATTATTGAAATGTTATTGACACATTGAATTGTCGGTGTTGTCTGTAATTAGTAACTAACAATTCAATGTGCACTTAAATTATGCTTCATTTTAAAATGAATAACTGCAGATGCGTTTTATTTTTTCTTTGCAGATAAGTTAGGGCGGTACTCATGTGAAGGGAATGAAGAAACATTCAAGAAGTATAATACGACGCAATGATGTAAGTTTTTAATGGTTTGTTTGGTTATATTATAGTATTTAGTAAAATAGTAAAATTATGTACGGTTATCTTTTACTCATAGTTTATAGTTAACACGATACGATACGATTCAAGACAATTCAAGTATAGCATTATTTCACATCAGCATGAAGCATGAAGATATATTGTTGGAAACATGTGTATTGGTATAACATGAAAATATTCTGTAAAAGCCAAAAAGTAACTATCATTAATAGGGGAATTCGTAAAGTTGTTAATATGTTTAATGCCTAGATTATGCAAAAACCCATTGTAATCTGTGTTGTTCGAAGAAACGGGAAAGATTAAATATTAGGACCATACCAGTATGCATTGTACTTGCATTGTGCTTTTGCTTTTAACTTTTATTGTACATTTTTTGTGA
>JAQGBH010001571.1:0-31194 GCA_034698265.1 Sminthurinus aureus | reverse complement strand
TTGTACGATTAGTGTGTCAAAAGCCTTTAGTGCTTAAATGCACAGAGAACATTACCAACTTATTAACTTAGAAAGATATATTACACAAGTATATACTTACATGTAGATATATTATGCATTCGTTATTAGAGTCACAGTCTGTATGAATACACCAGCAGAAAACTTTATCAGTGGCTTCTTCCTCCTCTTTTTCTTGAGAACTTGAGTTAAGGCTTTCCAAAATTCTTGGATCTTGTGCACTTTAGACTGTACCGCGTATACTGTACACTGTACGCGCTACACACATATGTACATTAAAGTACATAATTATATTACACCCATGCTAAAATTGGACTGCTATATAATCTATAATAATAATAGGCATCGTGTGTACTTGAATGGTACAAGTAGAAAATCGATGAAACCAAAAAACCAAATCGTAATGTGGTTGAAGCCCAAAGTAATTGAGAAGCAATCTACTGTTGAATACTGACTGATTGTCCTGATTAAAGACTGAATGCATTAGTGGAGCGACCAACATGATCGGTATAGTTGTGACGAACAAGAAAGAGAAGAAAGAGAAAGTGAAGATGTAGAGGAGGAAATGATAAAGATTTGCATGCACCTAGACTTACATTGTGTATTACACGTACAAGCGACAAGCCACGCTGATGTTGTGCATCTATAGTATATATTAGTCTATACAGCTTCATGTAAATATGTATATTAATTCTATTCAAGACAGCTTCTGGAGATCTCAATTTATTAGTTCTTCGTTCCTTATGAATTATGAATAAAGAAATCCGTCGAGTTTAGAGTTTAGAATTTAGAGGAGATGAAAATTTCATATTTTGAAGTCTCTCTTTCATCTCCTTTCCGATTTTTCATCTTACCGTCTTAGAGCGCATCTTCTATCCATTATTTTTCCACCCTTCCTACTTCTGTATCTCCACATATTTTCCCTATATTTTTACCATATATTATTTTGCTCAAAAACGGTAACAAAGAGTAAAGTGCAAATTGGTGTACCTGATACTGCTTTTAAGTGCACTCTTCTTTTGGATAACATTTTACAACACATTGGATTGTAGAATATGTATATATATTATTATACCAGTGACATGGGAAGAATGATATAATATTATTATGTATACTCTAGTTTTTCACCAAATCTTCCTCACCGATGATTTAATAACGCCCGAAAAGCACAATCCCTATCATAATTATACTGTACAATTTTAAACTATTTTTTTTCTGCTAGATTTTGATTTAAAATTGGCATATCACACATAATCTATTTAGTAAGTTTGTTTATATTAAGTTAGAATCAATTGCTGAAGCATAAAGTCACATATTACCTTTTGCTGTTGGTTTTGACTAGAGAAGAAGTTTTGGCTCAAAATAAAAGCCGATACAAACTTATTTTTATTACAAAAGTGATATATTCAAGTCGCTCGAAATATCCTCGAGATCGAGACTTTTCTCCATGAGTTCTTGTGTAATCTCCTTGGTAACGAGAACAATGCTACCAAAGTTGTGTGTATGTGTGGTGTGTGTATTGATATT
Source organism: Sminthurinus aureus (assembly GCA_034698265.1). Lineage (NCBI taxonomy): Eukaryota > Metazoa > Arthropoda > Collembola > Symphypleona > Katiannidae > Sminthurinus > Sminthurinus aureus. Next base: position 29,649 of record JAQGBH010001571.1, on the reverse strand, counting down.
TCTAACATTATGAATTACGAATTATCATATTCACAAATTCAGCATGTTTTAATGCTTTTGTACTAAACATTTATTGAATGGTATGAGATATGTGATAATATATAATGTATCAGGTATAACCACATCCGAATGATGAGTACTGCCTTTGTTTTATTTTGATCTTCATGAATCGTCTTTTTACAGTGCAATTCACGTAGAGTCCATAAAAAGTTTGTCCAGTAGAAAAGGAAATCTCTGAGGAAAACCTGGATTTATAAAGCAAAAGAAGAGGAAAGTTGAGGACTAGAGAAAAGAGAGAGAGAGAAAGAGAAAGTTACACCGTGATATCGGTTCGGTAACATGAAATGTATCTCTCGATATTGATTGTTGAATTTTTTTTATTGAGCATTGAGCGCATATAAGTAATTACTTAGGCGGTCGAGAGAGATGGGAATCTAAAGTTTGTGCTTTACTTTTCATATATACGGTGGTGTAGTTTTGTGAACTGTATGTATGTATGTATTTACACACGACCAGGAGCAGGAGCACAAGCGTACTTGCATATATATATATATATATATATATATATGTATCTCTTTGTGTACATTACAAGAAGGGGGTTCTCTACAGAACAAACCAAGAGGAAACCAAAACAGCTCTGCAAGATTTCATTTCGTCAAAGTGCTTTTAGTATGAAGCAGAGAAAGATTTTGGTATTCAATGGCCCATGTTTTTATGCGTGCCATAGTCGTTGACGTCCGTGTTTGTTGAAGAAGCAAGTCCTCTTATACTCGTCTTGCTTGCTTTTTTCCCTTTACACACATTTTTTTACCACAACAAGATAAACTACTACCTGTACTCGCAATGTTTTTGTCTGTGATACATACCTGAATTTTTTATAAAGATTGATCTGCCTGCCTATAGCATTAGTTGATCGTATCAGCGTTCAAAATGAGAACTCACCTTTTCTTTTATCTTGAAGAATAGGTGCAATGCAGGGGTAGTTTAAAGCAATGGTAAAAGTAATGGAAAAAAACTAGAGCTTATTTTTCGGATATGTCACCATACACTATGAACACATGGAACTGTAATTGTCAATTGTTGTTTTTGGTTTTGATTTTGATTTTCCGTTCCTCTCATAAATAGGAAAAGAATGTTGAATGTTGGAATTGTTTTTCCTGATACGTTGTCCAATATTATTATTATAATTGTTATACATTATACTTTCCAGTTAATGCGTTAACCGACTTGATTCCAAACTTTTATGAAATATTTCATTTTTATTTAATGCATGTTTCATCGTATTTTAATGGCTATAGAATCTTGCAGAAAATCCAACTGCCGACAACGTAAAAAGACAAAAAAAACAGGTAAAAGAGGGAAACAGAGTGGTAGAAAAAAAGAGTATATAATATATTATACGCATAAAATGATCGAAATGATATAATGAAGTAATCATAAGAAATTTTATGTATAAAAAGTAATTGACATACTGTATGCACACATCTCAAGCTACCATCAGCTACATTTAAGAAAAAGGCGAAGAGCAATAATCATAATCATAACAAATAGTATTAATAATAATATCAGGTGCGATTGTGGTGTGGTGTGGCGTTGTGATTCTAGTTCTGTGTATAAGGGATATCGGGGCTTTAAAATTCAAAGAGGTAGTCCATGTCAGTTTTTGAATTTCAAAGTTTTTCCATGATCCTCTCGCCTTACATGTACAATGTACATGAATCTCATTTCCGGATTTAACACAGTGCTTTATTATGAGGACAAAAATAATTTCGAACGATGAATATTTAAACTTTCAAGTCCGACAGCGGTATTTTGTATACATGGTACATGTTAAGTTATAACACATCATCTCGTTCTCCTTCTTTTTGAATACAGTGGTGACTGTAGCACAAAAATACGTGTAAAGCTCCGACTTCCCTTAATGTATAATATGATTGTGACTAGGTTTTATTACCTAAATTTAATTTGGCAAATAATTTTGATGGACTAGAGTGGCCAAAGTTTGGATGGAAAAGGTACGAGTGTGAATAGGTGAATGGGGAGTGAGGAAAATGAATGAATAAAATTCGATAGTCATGCGGCACTTGGAAATCTGGTGTTATGATCAAGAGACGACAGTAAATAACTTTAGATTACACTTTTGTACATTAAACATTCATTTGTTGGTGTTCCTTTATTTTGTACTGCAAATTTATATTATAATATTATATGTATGACACATGCAAAAAGACGTCGTCAGTCGTACACTGGTAGAATATGTATACCTATTACGATAAATGTACATATTGCGCAACTGAAGCAATACAGGTAAAAGGTGAGGATAAAATATGCAAAGAATCGTACTGCGGCAGTATTTTCTTATTTTAATCTGTCATTCAGTCTCGGTTCTAAGTACATTCTTCTATTTTTAAATGACATAAAATGCCCATGGACGTTTTTATGTTGCGGTATTTTGTTCGTTATTATTTATAATAGATTCCTTTGTTAGCTCTTATTAGATTTCATAAAAGATTTTACGACTTACGAGTTTTTCTTGAACGTAAGAACAATAATTCAAAATACAGCATCGAGCATCGATAATAAAGGCTACAGAAAAAAGGTTAAAGTATGAATTTGCTTGCAAAAACTCGATATACTATGCATTACCATACTATAATAAATGTCCCCATGTTCCCGCTTCTCCTATGGGGAGATGGAATTTTTCTAAAATGAGGAATTGTTCATACTTTAAAATCCATTTTGTGTAAAATAGTGTACCATGGGGTGGTATAAAAAATGTCACGTTAAATTAAATTAAAATGCTATATTACATATTATGTATGCTCCTCTATACATGATAATAATTATCACGTTTGTCACATCGTTACAATAAGCCTACGGATTTGGTATATGCTTGGTATGTAATGAGTAATGACCCTCTTTTCCATAACTGTACAAGCAATTTAGAATTTAGAATTTTTGAGCGATCCAGTAGTTCCAATAGTATAATTTATATAATAAAGTATGCATAAAGAAAGGTGCTTACACATTACATATACAAATGTATTATGCATAAAGCAGGTAAATATTCAGAATAAGTTGAATTTTTCATTGCTCCAAGCTACTTTTTTTTTATTATTAATGATTGTGCGGTGTATACGGTCATTACTTTTACGCACAATGAGATGAAGTGAAATGGATATGGTATTGTATTGTGTGGTATTGTGTGGTATTGTTGTACATATCCATCTGTCATGAATGCGTAGTTTGAATGGTGACCATTTTTAATTTTCTGTTTTCATGTGTACATACTATACTCTATACTATATGCTATATGCTATATTATGAGTATAGACAAGTTAGACATGATACATCTATCAAAGATCATAGGATACTCATGTATCTATGTATATGTAATATGTATGCATGAATGTAGGTAGTAGGTAGACATGTGGAATCATTCAAGTGTTTCCACAAGCAAAACAGCAGAAAAAAACCTTGAAGCTTGAAGAAAAATTTCGACAAAAAGGAGGAACTGTTCAACTTATTGTTGATATTTACTTTACCATTAACCATATATGTATGAAATTTTTATTATTATTATTATTTATTCTTTTTTTGCACATGTGTTTATGTAATATGCATGTATACTTACAATGTATATTATAATAATATATTTATAAGTATGTATTCTTGACTCTTGACGTTGCAATAATTATAATAATATAGAACATGGTATGTGGGAATAATGTCGAGTTAAAAGTTAAATGCATGCATGATTTTTAAAGTTCTCGTGTTAACAATGGTAGTATGAAATATATAATATATATCCTGTAGCTATACATTATATATGATATAGTATGTAATCGTATACTACAGATGAGGACGACAGTCTGACATGAGATGATCTTGCGTGTAGATTTAATGTATTATTATCATTGTTATTATTATTATATGACTAGGGAAAAGGATGATGGTTTTGTGTTTGGTGTTTTGTGTTTTTGTATTTTGCGTAAAAATACGAATGAAGTTTGGCTGTTGAAGCCAACTTATTTCAAGTCTCCTTCTTATGTTATTCTTATATATATTCTACATTCTCCTATTTTCGTTTCTCTGGTATACTTTAGTAAGTAAATGTTGCAAGTTGTAAGGTTGTAAGGAGGTGGTAGAAGTGAGAAAAGTTATGCGGGAATATGATACAAAATTGGTTTGGCAAACTTGTGAGTTAAATGGACACGGTATTATTGTTGTTTCCTCCCTGGTTGTTGGTTCTTGGTTCTTGGTTGTGTGGAATGAATTTCGTATATTGTGTATTGTGTACATAAATGAAAATGTGTGTGGATGGAATGTTGGAGGATCAAGAGACGGGAGAATGAAATGAAGACTGATACTGATGGTGTGGTCTACTGCTGACTAGATCCTCATTATCTGTGTACTATATGGAACAGAAAAATACGTATAAATAGTGTTGGAACTCTTCTACTCTTCTCTATTGTGATTTTCTATTGTATAGTTGAGAATAGAAGGGAACAGATGATTGTATGAAAAAGGATTCTGTTCTCCCTTTTTGTCTGCTTCTTTGCTCACTCCTTCTCCTTCTTCTTCTTCTTGTTCAGCTCTTGCTGTATTCATTATACATGTACAGAATTACAGAATACTTGCACTTAAAGTTTACTTACTTTTTCTCTATGGTTATTTGTAAGCGAACACAGAGTTTTACAACAGCCGAAATGGTATTCAGCTCAGCTCGTACATATATATATATATGTATATACAATATGTACGAATATTTAGAGTTTAGAGAATGGAAGAATCGTCGTCGTACTGCTTACTAATGCTAGATACTAGATACTAGCAAAATTGTATAAGAGTTTAGTTTTGGTTTTGTCTGGCTTGACTAAAGCTGGTGCTTTACACACACATATACAATGTGCAATATACACAGGAGTTGAGTATAGTATAGAATACAAGTTGAGTTGAGTTGAGCGTATGAGAAGGAGAGCTTAGGAGGAGGAGATGGTACAACTGCACACAGTCAGCTCACTCGCTTGTTCGTTCGTTCGCTTGCTCGCTCGCTTGTTTGCTTGCAGAGTAAAACTATGAGAGAAGTGTACTCACGCTCCCAGTTCTATCCTGAATCTTTAGAGAGCAACTACTTTACAGTTTCATTTTCATTTTTATTCTCACACTTGAATCATTTGTCTCATTGGCGTCTCCTGGAAAGAACGCCGTGAAAGTGTCTTTGGGGAAACACAAAAAAATATAAAATATACAGGAAAAAAAGAAGAAGAAGAAGAAAGGTTGGAAGTAAGGAAGGAAAAAAGTACATGTAGTGCAAGAGATACAGACTTTAGCCAGAACTGAGACTGGTCTAACACATAATATATCATACTAAAGCTTTTATCCCGTCCGTCTCTTTTGGACTGTATACAGTGTTTGCACTTTGCAGAGTGTTTGTATTTCCCAGTGTGGAATTTGACTTGAGCTTTTATTCCACTAATTAAACCGACTTCGGAGTGAGACCCCATGAGAATCTAGAATCCAGAATCTAGAGTTTTTGCTCCTCGTCTCCTCATCCAGAATGAATTTCAAATCCAAAGTTGGCTCTTAATTAAGTTTATGCAGACGAAAGTGGAAGGAAGGAAGGAAGTTAAGTGGCGTCAGAAAGGTATTGTTCACCGAACTATACGAGTGAATGAGTGGATGTAAAGAATAGTGAGAAGAAGAAAGGGAGAGAGGAGAAACATTGCAGTTTTTAACCAAAAAAAGTGAAAGACAAAGGAAACAGGGAGGAAAAGATCCACTTTTAAAAAGAAGAGAGGAATACGTATATAAGACGCGTTTGTTCTTCTTTCTTGTTCCTGTTCCTGTTCCGCACAGGATAATAGACTACAATATTAAATAATATATAATATTATAGGATATAAAATAATATGTGATTCCGCTTGTCTCACTCCCAAAAGTGAAACTTAGTGTTTGACTAAAAAGTTTTTCATCCCGATTTTCCCGTGCTGTAAGAATTATATTATTATTAAAGATTTGAAAGTGTAAAAGTGTAAAATTGGACTGGAATACGCGATACACGTGACACATAGATACATGACTATAATACCCATGTTATAATATATGTGTATACATACATCGCCAAACGTAAGAATCGGACAGAAAGAAGAAGAGAAACAGTGTGTGAGATACAAGGAGAAAGACTTAAAAAGTCATTTCCTTTTCCGAGGAACCATACGGTGCTCAAAGAAAGTTTTCAAGGAAATTAGCAAGTGATTGGATTTGGTGCTTAGGTATTTAACTTGCTATTTGGCACTGTCTTTTCAAAATAGGAAAGTTGACTAGATCATCCTTTTTAAGACGATGAGTGAGTGACACTATCGCAAGTAGTGCGGATGTTAAAATAACAAAAGTATACACGGTACACGGTATACGGGTGTATGAACCAGAAAAAATACGGAGAAGGAAAAGAACTGAAGCAAAAAAAAAATATAACAGAGACGGAAGTAGAAGGTGTTTGGAAGAAAAAAAGTGATTGCTAATCTTTTGCTGTGTAGTCGTCTTCCGAATTTTCCCCCCTCGTCTCTTTATTTTTCTGCACATCTTGACTGATACTTTGTGAACATATCCAACAATATCAAAGTATTTTTCTGCTATACTGAATCTTGTGTTGTTACCTGTCTCATCGCTACAGTTTTATTTTGTCTTCATCACCATCACCATCAGTAACAGTATCATCAGCAACAACAGCAGCAGCATCATCTCTTTCCACTACTAGTTTTCTAAACGGCGGACTGTGACTGCGACTGCTGATGTTGCTATTTTGTTTATACAGCTCCACAAGTTTTGTTGTTGCTAATGTATGAAGAAGAAGCCACAAATGCTTGAAGGAGGAGGAGGAGGTTGTATAATTCTTCTACATCATCTTGTTCTTACGTGCGGGCACATTCTATATTAATTTCATGACCCAGACTATCGTATATATGCTGGTTGGCGATTTCTATCAGACTGACTCCTCTTTTGAAACGAATCCAAAATACAGAGTAGACAATTCGGTTCTCAGCAAGCAAGCAAGCAGAAGAGTTTGTTTTTTTGTGAATGTGTGTATATCTATATAAATGTATAAATTGTGTAAGTGTGTGTAAGTGCATTCCTATATGCACAATATAATATCATTGTGGAAATATATTGTAGCGTGTAGGGTGTAAAGTGTACAGCTTTGGTTTGTATTTTAAAATACAAAATACACGTGCACGTGAAGAGCAGCTGTCTTTCTTTATAGTGGAAATTTGTTTTTGGAAACTGCAATGGATTTAAGTACATGTTCAATCTGGCATGAAGAAAGAATAGGATCGTAATACACACTATAGGGCAAAAAACACTAATAATATTACTACTACTATTACTGTTGCTGCTCCTTCTGTGTATATATTTACCAGACACAAATCAGAATCAGAATCACAAGCAGAAACAAACAGAGAGAGTGTGTGAGAGAGCAAGAGAGAGAGAGAGAGGAACAGACAAAGAAAAGTGGAGGAGACTATAATAGATACTTTCCGACTTGTACCTTTTAATACCCGGCACACAGTGCCAACATCACATCAAAGTCTTTGCCAACATTGTAATGAATTTGATACGAAATACGTTTTACTGCTATCCATTGAGTTCACGGATTAATCATCGTTCGCTCAACAAAATCTTTAATCTTTAAAGTGTCAATCAAATTACCAATTTTTTCCTCTCGCTCCCTTTCCTCTAATAATAATAATAATACCACCACCACCACTTTTTTCTACGATTTGAACGTTGTTGAGTATTTAGAAGAGCCTACATTTCTATTTAAATTATCATCATAAACTCGCAACTAATAAACAACAACAACAACAAGTGAAACGGAGAACGAGATACAACAAAACTCTATGAATATGTATCCATAAAATCTAAAGAAATAAATAAAAGATGAATAATAATAATAATAAATAATACTAATATATTATTCAAGACGAAGGAGAAAAGAGAAGAAAAGTGGGATATCTTCAACAACGTGAAGTGAAGAGTCAAATATTTTGGTTTCTCAATATCCTTCTCACTACTGGCAAAACTACACAAATTTTTGCTAGATAACAAACATCTACAAACTAGAATCTACAGTCTTGTTGGATTTCTAGCTCCGAAGCTGCAGTGATTAGAGTCGTGTGTGTAATCGTTTAGTATACAGAAAATATGCAGTCTCCGTGGTTATTTTTTACTTCAGCCTTACCAAATCATCACCCTCATACGGGAACTAAACCAGCTGCTACTGCTGGTCTTATCCCAATCAACTGTCCTCAAGCGGCACCTTTACTGTCAGCTCCAGGACCTCCTTTTGGTGCTTTTACAGCCCAAGCTCATCATCATCACCCATCTCAAATTTTATTAGCAGCAGCAGCGGCAGCTTACCAAACCCAATGTGCTTCTCTCCTCCAACATCAACAACAACAGCAAATTCCTAATGGAAACTACCATATGAAGGTCCGTATGCAAACACCTTTTCACTAGTCATGTGAATTTATTATACACTATATTTTTGGATAAACATAATTTTTAGTACAGTTTGATATTTGATATTAATCCACAAAAAATTATCGGAACCTTTTAAGTAATAAGTGGAGAAAAAGTTTATAAATTAGTTTAGCTTACTCTTTCAATACAGCACAAACTTTAGAAGAAAAACAAAAGGAAAAAATAGAGGTAGTTTAGATTTAGTAGTTACTTGTCAATTTTGTATCTTGTATCTTGTATCGTATGACTTATAAATAGGAAATGTGAGAAGATAGCAAGTATTTGTTTTTCATACAACGGACATGAAGAATAATATTATTTTAATAGAAAAGGTTGATGGATGTTGAAGTTAAACGTGTATGCCTATTGACTATTGACTATGCTTTTACTTTGAGTATATGTTTATTATGTATGTATACATACAATTCTGATTCCGAAGAATAATACCATTGAATAACAAAATGGAGCTGTGTATGTAGATATGAGTTTATTTGTCTAGTGTCCAACATTGTATCCAAGATTGCATTTGAATGATGATCATTCTATTATTATTACTGCATGAACTTGGATAGTGTAACATGTAATGCAGAAATAATATTACCATGTATTGATTATGAGGTAATAGACATGAAAATCAAAATTTGATGATTCAAATGATGATTGTGAATAACAAAATGATTGTATTCTTTTGTTACGCTTACATCATACATGGTACATTGGTACATGGTACCTGCAATCCAGAAAGCAACATTAGGTTTGTTAGAGCAGTTCTTTTTGTATGGCGTGGAAGTGCCAATTGTCTTCCTGTTGGTATATTGTTGTGTGTAAATGTATTCAAGAGACTCAAGTTGAATCATATGATATAAATATGTATATTTGTCTATATACATATTATAATATATGACCAATAAACACTATAGCAGGAATTCCAAATGAAAATGATGTATAGAATATTGACAAGTTGAGACTGGAAGAAATGGCTGAGTCAGCTCCATTTGAATGTAAAGACTTGTTGTAGAGGAGACTCCGAATCATGGGATGGGTTTGAAATAGGAAATAGGCTAGGATTATCTTCACCATATTTAGAGAATGAGGAGTAAGACGATGGTTATAGTGGAAAATTGAGCAATGGGACAATTTATTTGATTACAAGTTACAACTTCTATAGTCTAGACTCTAGATCCGTACACGAACAACGAATAATAAAAAGTTTGAGGATTAAGTTACAGAATATTTACACCCCTTACTTACTTACTTACTTACGTATATAGAGTGTAGACTGCAGAGTGAATAGAGTATAGACAGATGAATCTGGACATGATGTGAAAATAAAGTACTTTAGCAAACGTCATCACTATTTCCGTCTTCTTCTTCCCATCATTTTATTTCTTGAGGAAGTTTTAAATCCACCAATAAAATATTTTTTGAAAGCTTTTACGTTTTATATGCTTGGGTCACTCGGGCTCGGGGTTTTTAGACCGTCAGTTTTACCACCAAGATTCCAATATGAATTTACACATGTACATGTACGTGTAGATTGTAGATGGTATTTATGTTTTACGTACATAAAATATTATAAGATGCAGGGCATGTTATTTGACATGGGTGACACATCTACAGATAATAATATATAGGAAATTCATGTCCGTCGTGTTCCTCTTCACACTGTCATTCACATTTGAATGGATGATTTTTTTATGACTTTTATGTGGAAAGGATCATGAGCCGTATAAATAAGAAAATGACATGATGTTTAGGGTAAAATGAATGAATAAATAAATAAAAGATCACAGTTCAAATATAAAAATCAAACACTGTGAAAATAATACACTTGGAATTTGGAATCCAGTGTAAAATTTGACCAGGTTTTCTCACAAAACAAATACGTGAAATTTGTTTAAATTCAAGTATTATTTATCTCTTATAAGGTCTAAGGAATATCTAAGGAGATATCAGAGGGTTGAACAGGGGGGGAAATGGTGAAAAAAATATGCTGATTTGATTTGAATATTTTACGATATGGAGAAAGTAATTTTGTCTTTTTTGATCTCCCATCTTCTTTACCATTTCCTTCTGGCGTGTTTGATCAAAAGAAACAATAATAATATAATATTTACAAGGTATACATATGTATCCATATGATGATGATACTGGAAATGCTTTGAGATTTGAGCATGTACAATGTACAGTGTAGAGTGATTGAGAATTGAGAAGCTAGTGAGTTAAATGGGAGAATTGAATAAATTGTTGAAAGGCTTCAGGATGGCCTCATGACAAAAACTAGCGACTCCTGTAATTTCTTCAAGTTATATCGATAAATAGTATGAGCAGTCACGTATATTGTGATACATGTGTGTGATTGTATACATACATGTATAGAATCTAGATATATACCTCTGTATATATCTGTACATATCGATACATCTTGTGTTCCTAGTACTTTGTTTTATTTATTTATATATAGGTATATGTGCAAAAAGTTATAATCATCTTGGTCGTCCGTCTTACTTTTGTATTGCACATTGTCTGTATATGTTTCCTTACTCTTTACTTAAAACTTTCTCCACACTCTACGTATGCACATGCTACATACATACACACATGTGTGCAAGCATACATACGTGGAGAGAACTATGTATGATCGAGTAGTATCTAGTATATGAATTATAGACAAACTCAAAGCTCAAAGTGAACGGAACAAGTATCTATAGAAAATAGAATGGAAAACCTGTTTTCTCCATTTCATGGTATGTGTTTCATAGTTGAACCAGCTTTTTGTATTACGACACATGCATGTGTGTGTGTGTCCGCGCAGCCTTATTTTCCCCATGAAGAATGTATTGAAGAGTAAGTAAGTAAGTAAGTTTTAATGTATTGAAGGTAGCTCTGCTACTTTTACAGCGGTGACGTTGTTCCACTGTATATTGTATATTGTACATTGCACATGGACTGAAATGTTTGTGCTTGAAGAGGAAGGAGTATCGGCGTATCGTTTCGTTTCATATGGAATATTTGTTATTGTATCATATGCTTAATACATTCCTTCCTGCCTTGACTTTCTCCTCAAAATATGCTATGCATAATGGATGTTGTTATATTTGTATTGCCATTGATATTGATATACAAACTGACTGACTAGACGACTAGATTTGAATGGAAAATTGAGAAATAGAAAATGGACGAGCATATACTTTGTCTCGTATATGCGTAACGTGTAACGTAGAGATGTATATTTACGGGTAGACAAATCCAGGGGTTGTGGTATAAAACAGTAAAAGTAAAAAAAAAGAAAAAAATAAATTGGAAATTGGTATTCCTTCCTGTATGTAATGTAATATGATTGGGATTTGGAATGGAGGAAAACCAGGAAGGCTTAACCAAAAAAAAAAACCTTATGAAATATTGATGGAAAATAAAATGTCATTTTTATCACGCGATCACCCAAAGCGAAAGATCGTCGAGCTAAACGTGAAAGGCGAGGAGACCATCAAAGCCGTTCAAAGTTTCAACGATTTTTTCTCCATTTTCTCTCCTTGTATCTCCTCGTAACTTAACTTGTCCGTTACGAGCTGACTAACCTCACCGTCTTCTGCCGGTCTGTCAGTAGGAAAAGAAATTGTCATTTGCATTGTCATGGACGGTCGGCAGAGAAGAACATTAGGCTACAATATTTATTAGTTAGTCACTTTTGTTTTCTTGTTGAACGGCCTGTTTCTTTTCTTTTCTTTTCTTTGCTTCCTCTTTTCTACTTTCCCTTTGCTGCCTGTTTGATATTTTACTTGGGACTCGGTTCAATGGTGAAAGGTGAAATTAGCATTCGATTCATGATCGGCAGCTGGTAGTTATCATATGTAATGTGTCTTTTAGTGTGGAGTTGCGTGATGTCCTTCGTTTTTTACGTGTACATAAATACAAATGTCCTTTGTGCAATCTACAATGTACAATGTACAATCTACAGTGTTCTCCCCATGTTTTGAGTTTTGATGGTCACAGGGAAGAAGCATACCAATAAATGTGTTGTACATTGTTATGCTATTCTCCTTCTTGCTCTCTCCTTTTACATGCATTTCATTACATGGTGAAAAAACCTAGCGTGAACAGTGAATAGTGAACATGGAACACACAACACAATGGACGTATTGATGTTATTGATGTTATTGATATTTTCTGTTGTAGACGTAGACACTGGGGTGGTTTTGGCTTTGGCTTTGATTTCACAAAGTTGCAAATTGAACTATAAAGATGAACTATACACTTTACACAATTGACAATATACATGATAAGTCAAACCCATAATGACACCATAGCGTGTACTCATGTCATATATTAGAGTATTATAGAGCACTTTCTTTCCTCATTGTCACCAAGTTTCAAGTTGAACTTATGAACGGTCCTTGTATTCTTGTATTAGGACTTGTGACTTGTGGAATGTGTGCAAGAGAAATCATATCTTGAATCCAATATTATGTTGAATGGCGCATTACGTACAATACTGGCAGACTGTAGTTTGTAGAGTGTAGAGTAGAACCTGCCATTTTACCAACATTGTTGAAAAGTTAAAGTCTCACCCCCTCATATCGTTCCTTTTACTCTAAAAAACAACCTCTGAAAATTTCAGTTCATTAAAATTAGGTTTAGAGGTCGCGCAAGGTCACCAAAGTTTACCATGTATTTTAAATGAGAGAAAACTCAAAAATCATGCATGATGTGGGTGGGGAGAAAAGGGGAGGAGGTAGAATTTTTATTAGTATCTTAATCAGGGCTCCCTAGTCCACTAACAAATCATGCCAAAGGAAAAAATTCCAAAAAAATTCCTTCCTGGTTTTCTAAAGGGGTCAAAACCTTAGAATATGAAGAAAACTAAGAAAAATAGAGTTTTTTGACCCTTTAGAAAACCAGGAAGGATTTTTTTTGGAATTTTTTCCTTTTGCACAATTTGTTAGTGGACTAGGGAGCCTTGATTAAGATACTAATAAAAATTCTACCTCCTTCCCTTGTGTCTCCACCCACATCATGCCTGATTTTTGAGTTTTCTCTCATTTAAAAATTTTAAATTAAAAAATACATGGTGAACTTTGGTGACCTTGCGCGACCTCAAACTTTAACCGAATAGACTGAAATTTTCAGAGGTCGTTCCCCACACCAAAAGAAACAATATGACGGGGTGCTGCCTTAAATTTTCACAAAAGTTGTAAATTTAAGACTCTCTAATGCTGATATAGCGATGAGTATGTAAAACAAGAATCCTATAGTACATCTATACTCTATACTAGGTTCTAGATATGCAGACGGAAATATTTTTCGAAAGCTTCCTATACTGCTTGAAATATTTCCAAATTTCTCACAACGTTTCCAACTTTTATATTTCGCCTTACAGAAAGACTTGTCAATTATCAGTTTTGAGTTTTGAGAAAGAATCTGAGTTAATTTTGATTTTCTTTCGTTATATCATAAAGAACTTTAAAACGTCATTTACTTAAATTCATAAACAAAGATTTGAATAATGAAAACGGAAATGAGTTTTAATTTATAACATAAAAATATTGACTACAGCTGAATCAACTTTAATTTTTTTCCTTCGCACTTAAATATTCTTATGTTATTGTTTTATCATAATATGTTAACCTTTTAATTGCACCTTTATACCTACAGGTTGTGGATGGTATTGCGTATTGAAAAGTGAATTCGTCTCTGGAATCTTGAGTTTATGAGTTCTTATTTTACTACACTGCGTACACACAATTCATCATGAATCTTCATTGTTCATTATTTAAGTATGGCTGATGGCTGGGTCAATGGGAGCATAATACACTATCTAGATTCTAGATGAAATGAATTTCCATCATCTGTAGACAATAAAAAGTAAAAACTAAAAGTGGGTTTACACTCTGTGTAAGTCGTTTACACTTGTGTTTTCTTGCCATATTACATCATGCTACTGAATATTTGACCAGTGACTACTGCCTACTGCCTTTGAAATATTCCCATTGCTTTCAGTTTAGACGTGTAAGTATCCGTAATCTGTACAGTGCTCTCCAATAATTTAGCAAAGGTAAAGTTGTGTCCTTTAACTACTACAAACTACATCATAATATATTTCAGAGGGACAGAAAAATAACGTGGTGCACGTGTTGTCCGTTCTATGCTATTGTAAACTGTATATATGTGCTATTATTTTGGAACAAGGCAAAATAAAATACAGTACAGATTACAAATTACAAATGCAACATGTACGTTTTACATTTACCCGTATATGTAGTTTGGTACATGGAAAATGAGAGCACGAATTTTTCTTCATCTTCAACTTCTTATGTGCAAGCTACAGATGCATTTTATATTATTGTATTCTAACGTTCAGGTATACATATTTCCCTTATTATCATGAGCAACATCATCATTCTAATCTCTTGCATAGATACTAGATTCCTCTCTGTGTAGTATCTAGTATCTAGTGTATAATAATTTGGCAAGTCGTAGGCTCGTAGATATCCAATAAAAACCAACAGTATACATTATATAATTCAGCCAGGGTAATAATAATGTAGAGTGTAGAGGATAGAGGACTGGAGGAGAAGAGAGAAGAGCAAGTCGTATTTAAAAAATTATAACATTATTTTATTTTACGTGCAGCCAAGAACGAGTACGAATACGAGTAACGATCTTTTTCTTGTTATTTCTTCTTCTTCTTCTTCTTAGTGAACAAGTGTAATATGGAGAAAATAGGCATGTAGATTATGCACAGTGCACTACAATATGCACGCATTTAAGTACAAATACGAAATACGAAAATGAATATCTACGAAAACCATTACCCTATCATTAGCATGTCTCAACTTTTTTTCTTGTTTCTTGTTCTCCATTTTCTCATCTCTATAATTTTTCAGTTTTCAGACTTTGGACTTTCGACGTGTACTTAAGTACCGAATACAGTACATGTTATAGTGGTATAGTAAATGGTAAAATGCACATGCAGCACGAACTTATATAATTATTATGATTATTATCATATATACAGGTAGACATTCCACAAATTTCAGCAAAATTATAAATTATAGCACTGCAGTCTGCACTACTTATATATGCACCAACTGTGTTCTCTCTATTCTATATTCTACATCTGTAGTCTGTATATTATTTACTATGTATACAAATAATATTCATCGAAAAATATCATAAAGCAAAAGGAATAAGGAACAAATTTACTGTATATCATAATATCAAGTAGAGATATAGCGTTTTGCATAGTATAATAATAATACTAATAATATGTACTGCATCATTTCATCTTCCGTCTTCAGTCACAACTTAAACTTTTCCTAAAGTGTACATAATGTGCATTGTGCATAGTAATAGTACGGATAAGGAATGTGGAGCACATGTTGTGAAATTACAGGAGAAAATTCCTTCAATTTATGTCCCCTTAATCATCTTGTTATGGAATTTATTTATGTATACACAATACACAAAACACAACTCTAGATTCTTGATTCGATTCTGTGCAAAGGAAACATGAAATCATGAAACAAGTGAAAGTATTATTATTTTTATTATTTATTCCTCATTCTTCTTGCTAAAGTAAAGTTGACTCGACGCTCAACATTCAACTCTCAAAAAACTCAACATTCAACCATTCTCTATTATATTATATTATTTCTGCTTGTATGGTTTGTTATTTGCACTTTCTTATTCCTATTTGTCCTGGACTAAACATAAAATAAGAGTCTAATTGGTCCAAAGTTGAGTGTTGAGTGTTGAATGGAGTTAGTTAGTATTGTTGTGTATTGTGTATTGTGTTTTGAGCTTTGTACTTGTTCGCCTCACATTCATACATATCATCACATACTATTGTACTTGGATTTTATGTTGTGTCTTGAGACTTGAGTCTTGAGATTTGGGATTTGAAATGTGCGTATGTGTGACTATTAAAACAGATGAGAATTGAGAATGCACATGAAAATGAAAATGAAACGGACTTGAGACTTGAGCTCGTAAAATATATGGGAGGGTTTTTTCTCATGTTGTTTCTTGTTTGTTTGTTATTTGTTTGCAGGGGGAGGAGGTGCGAGAATCGAGAATGTGGATGCGAATGTGTTCAATGTTCTGTCTATATACAAGATATAAAATTCATAGTGATATATAGAGATTAGAGATGTAAAGATATATCATATATTACATATATTATATCTTATATCATATTATGCACGGGCATTGGACATCTCACGAACAACGAAGAACGAACAAGAGGAAATAAAATGATGGAAAACTGGACCTATTTGTTTGAATTATAGGAAAGAGCTTGTTCTTTCCTTGATAGTTTGATGTTTGATGCTTTGGTTTTGTTTGGTTTGGATTTTGGATTGGGTTCTACGTACATTTTTCAAATGTTGCAAACCTCAAAAAATTGCTTGGGCTCAAAGCTCAAAGCTCAAGGCTCTAGATTCTAGATTCTATATTCTACATTCTAGAGTTTAGGCTCATGCCCCTTGTTCATTTTGACACTGTCGATGTATTGTAGATGTAGATGTATGCGGCTCCTGCTGCTGTTTTTCTACAAGTGTATTACACATTTATAATACATGTTCAAATTTCAAAACTGGATGAAAGACGAATCTCACTCACCTCAATCCTCAATCCACAATCCAAAATCTCACAGACTAACTCACTCTTTCACTCATCCTCCATCCTTCACATTGTCCATTCTCTATACTCCAAACTCCAAACTCCAAACTCCATGCTCCATGCAACGTTTATTTTCAACATTCTGTGCTATAGATTGAAGATTGTATGTAGGATGTATACTGTCGAATCTTCAATCTTTTTTTATTCTTTATTATTTTCGCTCAATTTTCTCATTCTCAAACTCAATTTCCCCGTCTCGTGCATGCCAAGCCGTGCTCAATGCTGAAGGAAGGCTTGCCATGCCATTCTCCATTCTATTTCACAGTAGGTATACTATACTATAGGTCATATTCTATACACACACACTATATACACAAAGTGTAATGTGTATCCATCATTCAACGTGTTTTATGCACATACTGTGATTTTTTTCTTGTATAATCCTAAATCCTAAAACTAATACGAGGACGTAATATCTATAGGCGTGCTATATCAAATTATATCAAATTCTTGCACTAGCCTGTACTCTGTGTCTGATATACCTTTGGGTTATTCATATAAAAGTGGAAGTAGAAATGGATGAGAGATGAGAGATCAGAACAGAGCAGAAAACAGAGAACATTGAACAGAGCCGTCCAATACAACACAATCCAATCCAATCTAACCCAATCCATTCCAAGTCGAGTCAAGCCAATACAGAATACACACAACAGACCGAACAGAAAACAGAGAAAACAGTGTGTGTGAAAGAGATAAAATATAGATGTCTGCTGTCTCCTCGGAAGAAATCATCAACTGTGCGCCTCTTTGAACTTTGAGCAAATACTGCTGATGAACGATTATTACTTTTCCTATGTACAGAGCACACACTACACACGGTTCAATCTATCAACTATCAACAACTAAACACCTAGATGAAATTATGTAATAGGTATATGTAGTGTGTAGCATATAGCCATATAATATTTATGTATAGCAGTATGTACAGGAAATGAGAAGAGAGAATACATGATATATATTATACATGTACAATGTACAGCTATATCTTAATACTAATACCTTTGGTACACATGTATATGTAGTTTAGTTGATTCTCTTTCATTGTTTGAGCTTTGAGCTTCAAAAAAATCCTGTTCTGGTTCTTCTTCTTTTTCATTTTCATCAACCATCAACCATGGTGTCCGCTCGTCCATACTTCATCCGCATAGAATTTCCATTGATTTTTATGGTGAAAAGTGCACGATCTTTCTTTTCTACTCTGTTCTCTCTCTCTGTCTCTGTCTGTGTGTGTAATCAAAATCAGCATCAGCACCATCATCCTCATCCTTATGACATGACGTATGACTGATCTTTTCCTCTTTTTCGCCTTCATCGCCTTATTTTTCATTTTCACCTTTTCTTCTACTCTTAATAAAGATACTCATTGATTCCTGCACCAAGGATATTCAACGGTAACGCGATAACGAGGAACAATAAATGAGGTTCCGTGTTCTTTGTTCCTTGTGTCTTAGGTCTGAGTTCTGAGAAACAGTGTGATGAGACATCTGAATTCTGAATTCATTTTCTTTCTAGTTTTCATTCGCATTTCCAATTCTCGAATTTCAGATTCCAAATTCCAAATTATAATTGATGCGCATGTTTAATGTTCAATATAATAAATAATAGCGCTGTATTTTACAAAGAACATGTGCAAGTTTTTACAGTTTCTAGTATATTTTTAGTTGAGCATAATTTAAATAATTGAGTGGAATTTCAAATCCCAAGTTCCAAGTGTCAAAGTGTTTACAAGACGGAGTTAATACTCTTTCACACTTTATAATCATTAAATCTATTTCTATTATCCATTATCTGCATATTTTACAGTAGTTTTTGTTTTTTGTTCAGCTTACTCACTACAGACTACAGAAAGAATACAGAAGCCAGAAGCGTATCAAAATTTGAATTTAAAAGCCTGGGAAAATTCCTGTCTCTTGTAAAAAAAGTGTTTCCAAGTTTCCCTTTCAATTCAATTCAGCTGCTGCGACTGGAGTGGAAAATGGAAAATGAAAGTGGTTAATTATATGAGATGAGGATGATGATGATTATTTGATTGTCTTTCCGTCTGCCAAAAGAAATATAGCACATGATTGAACATTGAACATTGAGCAATGTACAATGTAGAATGAATATGGAAAACATTCTGTATGTTGTAGACCATGAAAATACTAATAAGAGTGTAGAAAAACTGAATGAAGGAATGAAAATGAATGAATGAACGAATTCAATCCAGCCCAGTCCAGTCCGACTACTGTGGCGAGCGGAGACAGAGACAGAGACAGACAAAGTAGAGTGGAGAATAGAGATATGCATTTGAAAATGCCGACAATTTTCTGTTTTCTCTGACTGAGCAGTGAACAAGTGAAGACTAGAGTCTAGAGTCTAGAATCTAGAGTCGAGAGTCTGGAGGAGGCATGGGGACGACATGCATATTTATTACGAGGAAAAGTATTGTAAATTTGCTGCACTGTACTTTACTTTCAGTATTGTGTGTGCTGAAACTTTGATTTGGATTTTGGACGGAGAAAGAGATGGAACTGGAAAATTAATTTCCTTGGTTGAGTGGACTACTGAACTATGTACAATGCACTATGCACAATGTACAAAATACAGAAGTCTGGACTGGACTGGACTATGGACTCGGCTGTATTAAAATAAGTAGTTCAAGTAAGTTTTGTAATAATACCGTCAACCGTCCATCCTTTTACGTAATATACAAGTACAAAGTACAGAATACAACAGCCTAGAAGTAGTCTGTAGTCTTAACATCAAGAGTGAAGAGTGATGAACACGCAAATATAAACTTGTCTCAGAGTCTCGTCTCCCTACTCCATAGTACTCGTTCTTAATACACACAAAATACAAAATACAATACACAACATACAAAGTTACCAACTACCAACAGAGTTAGAGTTTAGAATTGTGGAGCTAAAATTGCTACGATCCCTTTTAGTTTCCTTTTCGGTGAGTGATGAGTGATGAGTGATGAGTGGTGAGACTCTTATTTTGTATTATTTTCCCTTTTCACTTTTCAAACCGTAATCGTCTGTCACTGTTGACTGTGTACAGTGTGCAGTGTGCAGTGTGGCTCCTTGAATTTGCTCCTGTATAATTAAGCAGAAATTAGGGAAGATTTGAGATTCCACAAATAATGTCTCGAGTCTCGATTCTAGAGTCTAGAGTCTAGAGTTTAGTGAGCTTAGGGCTACTTTTGATACGTATACACATATTTGCTGCTTAAAACACTTATGTAGAACTTGGAACATCCAGCCTACACACTATATCCAGCTATTGCGTAGAAAAACAACATTATTCCGTTTTATTATGTACATAACTA
Source organism: Sminthurinus aureus (assembly GCA_034698265.1). NCBI lineage: Eukaryota > Metazoa > Arthropoda > Collembola > Symphypleona > Katiannidae > Sminthurinus > Sminthurinus aureus. The sequence continues at coordinate 9,134 of JAQGBH010001571.1, read as the reverse complement.
GTCCCATTGTCTCTTTTATATTAGCTGTGATAATGTATCCAGTATCCAGTATCTATTATCCAGCCAGCGGCAATCACATAGTCCATTCTTTCCATTGCCCATCTCACTCTCTCCTTTATAAAAATGTACAAAATACCGTATACTTTGAGACTTAAGAACACAGAACAGAGAGTACAGAGTGATTTAGCGCCGAATTATCTGGTATTTAGTACACTTTTCCAGTTTTTCGTGTACATTTCGCAGCTCGCGCGGTTTGGATTTTGGATTTGCTGTTTTCGAGCTTCGAGTTTCGAATATCAAGTGAGACTGCAGACTAACAACAAAATCAAGAGCACATTACAAACTACACACATATTAAGTACATTTCATCGTTGATTAGGTATTCGATGGACTGGAAGTGATAGATAGGACATGAGACTCTGGCGGTTCTGTCGTATGTACGATGTACGGTTTAGGCTGTATAAGCTGTAGAAAAATTGCAAAATGTTTGGTGTTTTTCGGGTGTCTGGTGTCCATGTCTAGAGTAGATATCTAAAATGTAGAAGCTGGTACAAAATATGTACACAAAAACGTCAAGTAGTACAAAGTACAAAGTACTTGAGGTTTTTGAGGGAGGGATTTCTTGATCGCTCGCAGAAGGATCGACGATGCAGAAAAATGTTGAAGAATGAGGAATGAGGCAAATATCTGTGTATATATATTATAAATTGTGATCATAATAAAGTAGATACAGGAATCGTGTTTCATGTTTTTTCACATTGCAGACGTAACACGTATTTTGTATTTTTCACGGGTGTGAAAAATACGAAAAAACATTAAAAACTAGAATCTAGAATCTAGAAACCAATTCCATTCACTATTCACTATTCACTATTCAATACTCAATACATATCAATTTACAATATACATTATGCATTTGACAATGGAATGGAAACTGGAAAAGCTAATAACAAATACTGAATAGAGTCAAAAGTCAAAAGCCAAACCTGTTGAGTGCCGAGTGTTGAGTTTTCATTTTATGTCATCGCATTGTTTTGTTTTGTTTTCCAGCGTAGAGTCTACACTGTAGACTGTAGATTGTAGATATACGTACCTACTTCAGAATAAAAGTATGCATTGTATTGTTTTCCTCGTCGTCACTTGCTTTTCATTTTCATTTCCATCTTCATTGTTATGTTATGGGTTATGTTCTTGACACTGACTCCTTGTTCTTGTTGATTCCTCAAACTGATACTGATCATGATATTGATACTGCTGGATGTTCCATGTTGCATGTTGGCTGCTGAGTGAGGTGAAGATGAGTCTGGTCTAGACTCTCGACTCTAGACTCTTGACTCTTGAGTGTGGATTGTGGATAGATATTTGTTGGTTTATTCCTCTTTTTATGGGTTTCCTGTAATTGTTGTTGTAGTTGTGGTTGCGTTGCCCTGTGTCTTGTGTTCTCTGTCTTCTATCAGTATCTATGTACTGTACAGGGACTGTCTGTCTCATTGTCAGCTTTGACTATCTCTGTGTCTGTGTAAGGGTGAGACAAGAATTGAGAGTCGAGGGTGAAGACGAAGGTGAAAAAGAAGAAGAAAATGCTCATTTAAATTCTGGTGTCAAAAATTCTAGTGTTCCGTGTTCGCTAGTGATAATGGATAATGGTACATGGTACTTATTTACATGCCTTCATTTTTCAACAATTTTCTATCCACTTTGTATTTTGTACTTTGTACTCAATTCATTGAAAATGGATCGTATGATGTAGATACATTTTGTATTTCAGATTTTTGATTTTAGATCTTTTGGATTTTGGATTTTGGATTTTTGAACTTCGAGCTTTGAGCTGTGAGTGACGAGTTTTATTTATTGTTTTTATCCAAGAAAATGTCTATCGATATTGATTATTGATAAATATCGGATAAATTGGACATGTAAAATTTTAAAATAGGATGGTCCTTGCGAATCCTGGAACGGTTTATGAGTATTGAGTAGTCAATGAAAATAAAAAATCAAAAGGAATAATAATATCCAATTATCATCACTTTATTACAAGTTGTCTCATTGTCAGGTCCTTTGTTTATTCGTGAAAAAGGAATGAAGGATGAAGGAGTGCCCGTTTTATAGTCAAATCAAAGGAGAAATGGGAAACATCAACATTCAACGATGGACAATCAAGTACAAAGTATAAAATATAAACAAGAAAATTACTCAATTATAAAAGGATTTTTCATTCCAACCTCACTCGTTTAATGATATTTATGAGGAGTGAAAGCTCTTGACTGTTGACTGTTGAATTTTCATCAGTAACATCTCATCTATCATTCACACAACAAAATTGGAGGATCAACTAAAGGCTCAAGACTCAAGACTCAAGACTCGAAATTCGAGACTAAAGATCAACGAATCAAAAAGGATCAGAAAAACTTATATGAACTATTGATATTAAATATTGATAGGCTGTATAATATCTAATTAACCAAGGAATTAAATCCCGTCTAGTTGTCCATTTTATATCCCTCTAGATTCTAGATTATTTTATGTTCTAAATTCTAGATATTTCTACTTTCTACCCTTGTCATTAAATTATGAGCTTTTTCTGTTTCCCTCCGGTTTTCTCCATGTTGGTCGAAAATCATAGATCAAATGTACTGCAGATTGTAGATATATCAGGTAATTATGATTACGCGATATCGAGAACAGAGAACACAGATTATCTATCTACTTGTGGAAGCTGGACTCTGGACTCTGAACTCTGAACTGATACTATCATAAAATTATATCGGATCCGAATCTAGATGCTAGATTCTAGAATCCAGAATCTAGAATTAAATCCAAATTTTCATTACTCTCCCCTTTCCCCTTTGCCCCATATTTATCATCGTCTGTGGTCTCTGGATTTTTTATACGTTATCCTCTATCTTTTCGGTCCGTCGGCTTAGTTCTAGTTTCTCTTTGGCTTATTTATCTATAAATTTTTAATGTTACTCCAGATTCCAGGTACTTTTTAATACACCGCCTCATTCACCGCTCACCGTCCATCGAAAAACATATACCAACTGCCGAATAAATATTTTCTTCCAAGAATTTAGAGTTTAGAGTAATGAGTAATGAGTAAACTACATTAGGGCCTATTACATAAATATTAAATATACATGTACGAACAGTGGATAATGTATGATGTACGATGCACATTTAGAACAAAACCCGAGCACCGAGCAGACAGAATGTATTTATTTATTGATGAATGAGTTTTCTCTCTCTCTCCATTTTAAAGTCAAGGGGACTTTTAGAGAAAATTCTGTGGATTTTTTCCATGATAATGTTACACATTGTACATTGTGTTGTCCATTGTCGATTGTCCAGCACTATCATTATGATTACTGATTACTGATACTGTATGTTTATCAAATTATCAACTCGTTATCCGTTATCCTTTGTCCATACTCTATACTCTATATATATCAGTTTGAGCACACATTATATGAGTTATATTATATATAATTTATGATCATTTTCAAGGGAATGAAGACATTAAGCAGTCACAGGTACTCATTATTTACTATTCTATATTCTATATGCTATTCTATTCTTCCAAGTCGTGTGTTATAGATACATTATATATTATATATTATTCGTTAATGTATCTATTATATCTATTTTGCTTCAAATAGAGCACGAATAAATATTTAATCGACATCATTTTCAGCATTTTCATCGGACGGACATGGAGTGGACGAATAAAAAGAGAAATTTTATCATGGCCCGATTTTTGGATTAAACTCAAAACTCAACTCAAAGGGAAAAGTATTATGTATTAGTTGTCTCGTGCCTCGAGTCTCAAGAGAGTCCAGAGTCTAGACTCTATAGACTCTTAGAGAAAATGCCAATGCATTAGCGGACTAATGCACAATAATCATAACCAAAAAATCATGACTTTATTTCGATTATGATATTATGATATTATTGTTTATTATATAGTTGGTCATTCGTCATGCTAAAGACTCTAAAGAGTAAAGGGTGAATAGAAAGTTCAATGTCAATAAAATGTAGAAATCTAGATAAATGTCTACCGTAATGGTGCTTAACTAGGATAATTTTGACTTTTTCCACTCGTGTCCGGATTTTTAGTGTGTGCTTACTCGTTGTTCGTTGTTCGTGCCTTGAGCCTCCGGTCTCCAGTCTCCAGTCTCCAATTTCTATATTATGCACGTATTTTTAGTCTCAAGTTTCCTATTTCTGCTCTCATTCCCTGTAATTCTGTAATTAGTAATTATAGGCTGTCTGTAAAAATACATATTATGACGATGGAGGATGAACGAGGGGAAATAAATAAATAATATGATGACTGATGACTGAGGACATAAACAAATATTGTGTCTGTGCATATCGCCTATTTTATCGTCTGCAGTGATTATGCTGATAAAAAAAAGTCATATTCCTAATTGTAATAATAATAATAATAATACTTGAGGTTAATCCTAACAAAAATCAAAATCAAACATCCCAAGTCACAAGTATCAAGCATGAAAAGCATCAAGTTCACTCATTCTCTTTTAGTTCTTTTGGAACTGGAATTTTGAATCTTGAATTTGGCATCTTGAATCTTGAGTGGAACGTGAATTTTGAATGCAGGGAGAATTTTAATTAGCCGGTGGAGAAAAATGTAGAGAAAAAATGTGCACAAGTAAATAGAAGATAGGAGGATGATATCATATTACACTGCAAAGTGCACTGGGTGGATATTGTGTTTTGTGTATTGTGTGTTTAAGATTGAAAATTGAAGATTCATCATGAGGATGGTTGATGGTTGGTATTTGGTATTTGTTATAGCTTTATTATGAATATTAATATGCAGAAAGTGTAGCTATATGCTGTTTTGGAATGTGCATGTCCAATGTCCAATGTCCAAAGGCTGATGGCTGATGGCTAAACTTGAGATTTGTGATTTGTGATTTGTGATAAGTTGATAAGTAATATTTAATATTATGCACATAATATGCTGTAATGGTTTTTGCACGCCCATATGCAGTGTATATTGTATATTGTTGTATCTACATTGTGCATAAGTACAATGCCCTGCTCATAGTTTATAATGCATTATGTATTATGGGTTTTGGACGAGCTTTATACTTTACACTGTATATTATTGCATCCTGTATCAATGCAACTTTTCCAGTTTATTTTTTATTCTTTATGCAACTCGTCATGTTTTGTACGTTTTGTACACATATACATTTCTTGTATTTGTAGTTCTTATTGCTGAATGAAGTGAAATGAATTGAGAATTGAGTTGAATGACGAGAGACCATAAAGACTAAAGAATAAAAATATAGAAACCTCTCTTGTCTGTCTGTAAGCAGCTGATGTCGAATGTGTGATGGTGATGAAGAATGAAATTTTTATATTATAAATATCTAAAATTACATAACACACAGATAAAACGCATACTTACAACCGCAACCCAAATCCAATATTCACCATTACTTGATATGCAATATGCATCTTCTATTTTTTAATATAAAATTACAGTGGGTGATTTTCATTATAATTTTTATGTACAAAAGGTGAATAAAATGTACGTGTTTTTATTAGGCATCTTGTGTCTTGTCTAATATTTAATATTATATCCTTATTGTTTTTCTGTGTGGTCGGAGGTCGGAGCTCGGGAAAGATCCTCCTCCTTGTTTTTCTTTTCTTTATCAAGTTATGGAAACACACACACCAAACACACATACTAGGTAAATAACTTGAGGTTCAATTTCAGATTAGAAATGTAAAATGTGAAATGTTTAATGGGAAGTGCGGGATGGGAGAGTCGAGAGTCGAGAATGGAAAGCCGAAAATGGAGAAAACATGTGTATTTATTAAATCACTGTTATTGCTATTAAATATTTGACTACAAAAACAAATGACGACGACGATGACTTGTGTACCATTGAACCAGTGTGTGCGTATTTCCAATTGGGCATTATGAACAATGAACAAATGAACAATGAACTATGAGCAGATGGACTGCAGTTTCATGTGTAGTTTGTATTTTGTATTTTGTATGTGCCTGGATGAGATGAGACGAGATGGTGTAGCTTCGATATTTTGTACACATTGCGTATTTCATCTTTTTATTTTGTATGCATTTTATTAGTTTTTTTTACGGAATTCGTGAATTTTGAATTTTCAAAAGTTGAGGATTTTTCAACGGCATTGTAAATGTACATTGTAAAGCATATATTTGCTGTTTGACTGTGAGCTGCAAGCTGTAATAGAATGATGAAGGTGGAAATGATGATGATATGATGATGATGATGCTTTGTCTTTTGTCTTCATACTCTGTACATATTACATATTACATTTGTCTGGTGTGTGTTCAAATGGAAAGAGGAGTCAAAAATTTATTTATGTGAGCGTCGTGTCTCGTCCTCGACGTCATCAAGTCGACGTCTCCTCCATCCTCCATCCTCAATTCTTAACTCTCGATTCACAATGCTCAATTCTCAATTCTCAGCACTTGACTTGAGACTTGAAATGACTAACAGCTAAGAGGGAGACCAAGAAGAACAAGAAAAAGAAGCGTGTTGGTATTTGGTATTTTGTATAAAATCCTACAAACTTTTCTGGGCATTTCTCTCCTTTTCTTTTTTCCCAAAACGGAAAATCCAAAAAGTACAAAGTACAAACTAAAATCTGTGGTGTGGTACAAAATAATTTCTACATTCTACATTCTACACTCTACATAAATATTTCTATTGTACTCAGTACTCAGTACTCTGGCTTGTTTCTCTTTTAGTTTGTTTTACTACGACTCACCAACAATTATTCATACTCAAGAACCAAGAATCAAGACTCAAAAGACTGGAGACACTAGAATCTAGAATCTAGCCGATGGGCTTTGCTTTTCATCTCCCATAACTTTTTTGCGCAACATGGAAACAAATTTTTTTTCACACTTGTAGATTGTACATTTTAGATTATCTGGTGGGGTGTCGGACTTTTCTCTAGTCTCTAGTCTCTAGACTCTAGAGTCTCGAGTCTCGGTTGCTGTAGAAATTTTAAAAAGTCTCAGCTAAAAGTCAAAGTATACCAGCGAATGCTGGATGCCGAATTTGAGTTGATAAAAATCTTCAATGTTGAATGTTGACTGTTGGATTTGAAGTCCCAAGTCGCTTTGTACAAAATACAAAAAGTCGACGTTTTCCAGCTCATCAAAATAGGGTCGACTATTGGTTTATCTAATGGAAATGAACATAAAATTGGAAAATAAAGAGAGAACCGAGAACAGAGAGTCTAGAGTTTAGAGACGAGAGACGAGAGTGGAACGCCAGGTCTGTTAAATTTAAGGAGAGATACATGTATTACGTATTCTGTTTTATGTACAGATAAATAGTAGATAGAAGATAGAACAAATCCAGCTACATATGTATTCACACACTGCACTCAGATAATAATATATTACGGGGACTCGAACTCGGACTAAGTCGTCTTCTCCTTCAAGTTTTGAGTTTTTAGTTGTACCTGGGAGATTGCTGCGTTATGTACCTGGCTGTGGATTGTGGATTGTGAATTGTAGATACTGGATACTGGATACTGGATGTTTTATAGCAGTTAACCAGACAAATTACGGGTATCTAACTTCTCGCAGATCATTATTATCTCCCTGTCTTTCTCTTCTCTTTATCTTTGGTCGTTGGAGACTGGAATCTGGAATCTAACATCTAGAATCGAGAATCTAGAATCTGGAAGATAATCGAGGACCAAGGACCAAGTTCAAGCTGTGTATGTTTTATGCATCGTGTACACTTTAGACTTGCATTATTAACTATCCATTATAATAGACAGTCTCGCTTTCTAATTCTCCTTTGAATTCTAAATTCTAATTCTAATTCCAATTCCAATTCTAATTTTCATTGAAATACAAAATAGAAAATACAAACAACGATATTTTTCTCCATCATGCTATAGCCATGTACAATGTACAACATGTAATGTGCGTGGACTTGGACGGGCTTCTTACTTACCTGTAAAGCGTACCGTGTGTGCCTGTGTCTGTGTGTAAAACGTAAAACTCCCCTTTGACTTTCCTTTGTAGAAACCCAACTATTATCATATTATTGTGTATGCATTAGGCATTAGGCACTAGGCACTAGACTTGGGAATAGGAATGAAGAGTCAGGAGTTGGAACAAGTGAGGAGAAGAAGAAGAAGAAGCAGTAAATAGTAAACAGTAAGAATGGTAGTAATAGTGTAGTAGTAAAACACTAAATATGCATTTATTCCGAAAAAAAAGTCAACACGATTTCAGTTTTTTCCCCTTAACTTGAATTGAACAACACCAGAATAAGTAAGACGGAGAGAGAAGACCAGAGACCAGAATCATCATTCTCCCTGTTTTATGTGTAGTGTGCAGTGTGTATTAACTATTATTCCATCTACTATCTACACAATACACAATATTATTATACATCATCTACATATCTCTATTGTCTATATGTAGATTCTCGACTCTCGATTCTAGATTCTTGATTCTAGATTCTGAATAGATTTTAGATTCTAGATTCAGCTGCGTTAAAACACAACCAAAATCCTTGGTTATGGCGATAACTCTTAAACCCCTCGACAGGGAACCATATAACCTTCACCAACGGATGCGCAACGTCAATGTACATCGGAACAACCCCCTCAGCGCCCCGGGTTTCCATGGCAACCAAAGATAGCCAGAAATACAGATAAACCAACCAACATGGAATTCTGATTTGGACTAAACATGTTCAAGGACTAACTCCCACTTCCAAGATTTCTGATTTCGACCCTCCTCGTACATGGCGCTAAGCGCTACACATTAAGAACTGCACTAAAATGCACGTTTTACTTTGTACATTGTACATATTTCAAATTTGGACAGGGAACTCAAATTCTCACTATGTACATATGAAAAATACTATATCCTCCAACACTCAATACTCAATAGTCTTTTCCGCAAACTACTTGGCCTTTGGCGCTCAGCGCAACATCTTAGAAAATATTCAGAAAAGCATACTTCATTTTTTTAATTTTCACATTTAATCCTTTCTAAACTCGGTCTCTCGACAGGGAATTCAAATTCCGGTTTGATGTTGTCAAAGACATTGACTGACACCCAAAAATAGTTTTCAAAG
>JAQGBH010001570.1:0-31199 GCA_034698265.1 Sminthurinus aureus | reverse complement strand
CTATGGTCGTTGCTTTATGACCAATGGTCGGCGACCATTTCGACCATTTTTCGACCACCACGACCATTTTCCAGCCATTTCGACCACTTTCCGACCATTTCGACCACTTTCCATCCACTACGACCGCTTTTCCGACCACCGACTACCAGAATCTCTCGGGATTGTTAAGCTCAGCCGGTGGAAACGACATAAAATAAATAAAATATATTATAAATGTACAGTGTACAATGTACAATGTATAGACACAGTGCAGAGTGAAAGTCCTCTTATTATTATTATTATTATATAATCTTTTGTATCTTTTGTTGTTGTTCTTGACGTCTTATTCTCAGTATTCTCAGTACTCTCAGTAGGAAAAGTTGAAGCTGTCTTAGAAAAGAAACCGAGTGCCTGAGACAAAGGCAAAGAGTGAACAGTGAACAGTGAACAGTACCAGTTTTCTTAAGAAAGATGAAGGAACAGGAACATCAAAATTGTTTCTATTTCTTGCTCTGGACATTTTTTTCTCTCTTTGAGACCGCAGTCACAGTCACACAAAAAACGTAAAAGAGCAAACTAGGAAAAGGAATTGAAACTCAAGCTGCAAGTGGATGGGGAAGTGAAAGTGAAAATGAAAAGGAATAGTAAAGAGAAAGTTGAGACTTACATTTGTGTCTTGAGTCTCGAGTCTCGAGTCTCCACTCTACACGTGTTCCGCCTTTGCCTTTGGTCCTATATCCTACAACTTTCTCAGTTTCTTTGAAAATACAATGTAGAATGTAGAATGTACAATAATAGTAAGTGAAATACAAAGGACTTTTCTTCACAAAAATAATACATAGATTATACAACGGAAGAATAAAAAAAAGGAAAAAAACTTTTTTTCGTATATAAAATGGCAAAGAAGAGACAAAAAAGACAAAAAGTCTTAAAAAATCCCTTTGTGTAGGTTTTGGTTTTACAGTTGCACAGATATAGTAGAAATAAAGGCAGTTGTCCTCATAAAAGGGGTACAAATGTAACCGCAAGGAGAAACAACAAATACTGCTTTTAATTATTACCAAATCTTTACAATACATTCAAAATTCCTAGTACAAAACAAATGTCAAGTCTTTAGCCTTTTTCAGATTGAAAAATCCAGAGCAAATGTGGAGAACTTGGTGGCATTGTTTTCTATTGAGAAAACGGTCCGAATTGAAACAAAATGGGGAAAATCAACAAATGACCATTCTAGAATCTAGTCAGCAATAAAGGCTGAAAATTTAAGAGTTGTAAAGACTTTTACTATTTAAATAATCATTTCTCACGGTAGTGGTGAATGCTTCAATGCGAATGCTCTGAATTTGTTGTGCATGCGGGATTATTTCTAAACAAAAAAAGCATAAAAAATGTACAAGTACAAAAAGGTTTTCATTAAGCCTAATGCAGGAGAAATATGGTATTAGAAATTTCATACTCGTATTCCTATTCATGTGCTTTTTCCTCACTCCGCCACCCACCCACTCATACATTCACTCCCTCAAAAACGTTTGCTTATTTCATTCTTTTGTGCAAAGTGCTGTAAACATCTTTTTCAAACCTGGATTCAAAGATAGACATTTTAGAAGAACAGCCTTTAATCTTCACGAGTTATATTTCAACCGCTCTAGAATCTAAAATCCAGAATCCAGAATCCAGAATCTACAATCTAGATGATAAAGGCGGATTGATGAGAAAATTTTGCAAATGGAATCAGAAATGAAGAAACCATTAGCATCAAACTGTTTTTGCCTAGACACTAGACTCCAGGCTCTAGGCTCTAGGCTCTAGACTCCAGGCTCTAGGCTCTAGGCTCTAGACTCCAGGCTCTAGGCTCTAAACATACGGAATAGGGAACAGACTCATATTTTTTCTTGCAATTTCTAGAGACATACATAGACACTTTACAGATCTAGAATATAGAATATAGAATCTAGAACCTAGAATATAGAGATCGAAATGATGTAAGTGGAAGAATAAGTGCGTGTGGGTACACACGGAATTTTAAAATAGAAATAGAAATATGGAGGGGAACGGGAAAAAATTGTGACCAAATTTTCAAAGAGAATTTATGAAAGCAGCTACGAGCTACCAGCTACATGTGCATTGTAAAATGTGCATGTACAATGTACAAAGTACAAAGTACATTACAGTGCCCATGTTCATGTTCATATCCATATCGTGCGTAAAGAGAATGTGTAACAGAACTTTCCTCCTTGTTCCTTTCCGTTCCAAGTCTCTAGTCTCTAGTTTCTAGTTTCCTTTTTATCCTTCCTGTTAAACATCCATGTACAATGTATCTACAAAAGGAAAGTAAAGTGAAAGAGAAAGTATTGGAAAGTGTCGAAATAAATGTCACATGCATTTCCTTTCGGCTACTTAAGCCCTTTTACAATGGTCGTCCTACAGACACCAAAAATACTGTACGCTGTACGTTGTACCTACACCAAAAGGCATAGAGCATAGAGTATAGAGTATAGAGGTTTATAAAAGACGCATGCACAATATAATATAAACCGTATACTACCGACTATGGACTATGGCGCTGACACTTTTCGCACGTCTGTTTCCTTCTGCGGATCGCTGCACAATTTACCTAAGTGTTAGAATCCCAGACGTTTTTTCACTCTTCCTCCTCGTCCTCCTCTTCGTCTTCCACTTTGGTTAGAGTTGGAGAAGGATGAGATTACGACGGTCCTTGAGTTTTAAAGAACGACCAAGTTTAATCGGATCCTCAGAGAGACTTGAGACTCAAACGCTCTTCTTCGTTGTTTGAAGACGAAAAACATGTTTTCTATTTTCATTCAGCACCGCGGTTAGCTTGAGTATTGAGTATTGAGCATTGAGTATTAATATCCATGTCCATTCAACAAGAAGGCAAAGCTCAGATCTGATTCAACCTCCTAGTTTAAAACTACAATGAAACTGATACTTATTCAAATATTTATGCGTAACTTTGATTTACATACAAGATTTTTACATTGTCCCAACGTTTGCTGATGTTATTTTTACGACCTAATTTCAAATGTATAATTATTTATGGTCAGTTTGTTGATTCTTAAACAATTAGGTATGTCAAATCGCACATACAAATCCAACTTGTGTAATAATTTATGAATACTGAGGTATCTTGGGCGTTCTTGTCCTGTTTCTGGTGGCTGATGGTTGTTATTAAACTGCGCATTATCACGCATAATGTTTGTTGAACGTTGAACGTTGAACTACTCTGTTCCATTTTCTTTTGTTGATTTTGACAATGTTGTGATGAGGCTTTGTATTTTGTATGCTGTGCTGGTGCTTCTGTCAGTATTTGTATAATTGTACTATAAATAGCAGGAGCATATATTTGCAGATGAGTGTGTGCGTGTTTGTCTGGAAATGGAAAGTGTCGATGCTTTTCTGTCTGTCTATTTTGATGTCATGTGTACATATCGTTATGAGTCCTACATTAAAATTTAATGAAAAGGACCATTTCAAAGCAGAAGAAAAGAACTCAACTCAACTGAGCTGAAGAGCAGGACAGGACAGACGTAGAATGTACAATGTGCAGCACATAGTATAAAACGCATATTGATCATTGTTCGTATTCGTAATTGTACAAGTAGAATAGAGAATGTATAAAGCGCTCATTTGATGGCACACATATGTACATAAATGATAATTCCCAGTTCCAGTTCCAGCAGTACAAGTATATTGAGTTGCTCTGCATACATGTATACTTAGCACATTGCACACGCTTCCTTGATTCTGATCCAGCCTCCCAGATTTACTCTCATCACGAATAAAGAGTTTTTGATTTTTCATCTTGAGTCTTCAGCCTCAATTCTTCTTGCAAAAACTCAAAGGATGCGTAGATACACATGTAGATATGTACTAGTACTTTAATCCTTTATCCATATGCTCCTTTATTCTTTGTCATTCTACTCTTCTACTCTGAATTTTCTCCTCCTCGCGTTCGCCGTCGTATATTCTTTAGGTTGTAGTATACAGTGTGCAGTGTATAGTATGCCGTATGCTCAACACTCAACAGTCAACACTCATGAATACTGCACATTAATTCCAGTGCTTCTGTCTTATTTTTCTCACTCCCCGTCCTTCATCTATTCATAGTTCACTGGAGAGTCATAATGATGGAGATAATGAAAATAAAAGGGAAAAGGAAGAATTTATTCCAGATTTTTAGGATTTTAGGTTTTTAGGATTCATCCAAAACGCACAGCTATATATAGTTTTGTCTTTAATAGAATAAAAATCACGAGTTAGTGAGAAGTGCTCACTTTAATTTGAAATTTGAAAGATTTATAATATATTACTCTGATTATTCAAAAATTCATGCCGCTAGCGTAAAAATCACTTACATTTGTGCACTAACAATGAAAAGTATATTAAAATCTGCAAATCTGCGTACATGTTAGTCGACGCTCTGGATCAGATTTTCAACCAAATGACTTGAACTAAACGCATGACATTGAAAAGACCAGCTTTCATCAAACTTGTCAAAATTGATGTGGAAAACACACAACAAATGACTAACTTTTGTATCTGCATCATGGATGTGGCGCATGGCGGTTTAAACTCATGGTTGACAGCACAAAATACAAAAGACAGAACACAGATGATGGAAATGATTTTGTCTACAATTGTCTATTGTGTACCATTTCCCATTTCCCCACTTACTCTTTCATTTCCCATGAAACCCAAAAAGTGCAGTGTAGTCAAGACAACTGGATATCTATCCATCTATCCATCTATTTATTTGCCAATCATGGAAAATAAAGGAAAACAAACATAAAATAAAACAAAAGCAAGAGAAAATAAAAAAAACTTTGTTTTTTTGCAAATGCTCGTTTACACTCATTCAAAAATTGTCTATAGACTAGTTTGTCTAGTTTTCATCTGGCTTTTTGGCTTCTCTGTATGCAAATTTGTTGTTGTACCCTGCATACTCCACACTTCCTACTGAATACTGAATAAAATGAAAGGATATGACTTGTGCAATTCTCACTGCATAACAACTTACAATTTACATCATGAGAAAGAGAGAGAGAAAGATGCTGTTTGTATGCATCTGCACTCTACAATCTACAATCTACAAAGTACAAAGATCCAGAGTAGATCTGCTATCTGATATATAATAATATAATATACATGTATTTATACATAGATAACATGAAGTGGAGTTGGAAAGGATCCCGAGAAAAATGATTACTTGAAGCCTGTCCTTTTGTTCTGTATTCACATATATGCACTTCTGGCTTCTCTATTCCTTTTCAACTCTGGTTTTATCGTGAAACTTATATGTTCAATGTTCAATGCTCAATGTTCTCTGTGCATATGATTGTGTGTTTTTCATCTCTATCTGTACTCTGTATGTATGCATGGACAATATAAAAGTACACTGTGTGAGTTAGTCTGACACTTTTCGTTCACTGTTTTCAGTATACAGATACTGTAATATCGTAGGAATAGGAGCTACGATCGGCCGTAGATACCGTGGATACGTTCTCCTCGCTGCTGAGACTAGAAAATAGAAAATAGAAACTAGAAACTAGAAACTAGAGCTAGAGCCGAATGTGTTGTAAGAAAGTATAGGATGTATGCATGTGAGTGTATGTGCATCTTATTCACTCACAAAGCGCATGGCTCTGCTCTGCTCTCTCACTCTCTCAATGTTTTCCTGTCTGTTCCATCCAACTTCCAACTTGCCTCATGTTCAACTCGCTCTAAACTCTGAGCTTTCAGCAGCCAAGGCAAATCAAACTAGACTATACCTTCCTTAGTGCACTGCAAGAGTTTAGACGGATCGGACATTTATCATTAAGCTCGCTCAGCTTTTATATTCTAGAGTCAAAGGGAAGACGAATATAAAATTTCATACAGACTTTCACAATTGTACAAGTTATACCAGTGGAAATGTCCATTGATTAGTATCCTTATTTATATTTCCTGTGCTTTTAAAAATACCAATATCAATACCAATAAAAATAAAAATAGAATATTATAATTAAATACACTCGGAATATATTTGTACAACTGTCTTTCATACTTGATACTTGATACCTAAAAGCAACTTAGAACCACGTCAATATTTTCTACTGGATAAAAGTCTCAATTTGAAAAAAATAAATAAATACAAATACAAAAAATAAATAAATATAGGTTAACGTACAGTCATTAATTTAATATTTGTGTTTTGGAGGAACAAGAAACATCGGACAGTCTGACATCTGCTATCAAAAATAAAAAAGTAGGATAAATCGGTCTATTTTCGATCTATATTTGGCCATTGTATCATAAATAGGATCAATTCCAAAGTTAAAGTTCTATTGAACCGTGTGCTTACAAAGAACCAGTGACCAGAAAAACCTGTATCAACATTAGTGTCATCGTTATCCATTATCCATTATCCAAGTGTCATTGTCCTATAGATCTTTTGTAGCTCTCGGCCCGTTGGTCTACCGTGTTATTACACTGCTACTGACATCCTCGTAATCATCAGAGTTATCGTCATAACTTTGCTCGTTCATTGTACATGATCATTGAGCATTGTCGGAGTCTGCTCTTAATCTCGGCCAATTATATGACAGAGTCTGTTGTCTGTTGTCTATTGTCCAATTCATAGACAGACTGCGTCTGCCCGTCTCCGTCTCAGATTTCATTTATATCCCGATATAATATATGACATAGAATCTTGATATCTATCAGGGGACCCCAAAAATCTGTAGAGTGATGAAGAGATGAAGAACGCACCTGATGATTCTCATCATACTAAACTAGACGAGACCAGACATCAGACCATCAAAGCATCAAAGCATCAGTGATTGTCACTCTCATCCGAGACACATGTGAACATTCTCATCCCAATCATCAGAATCATTATTAAAGACAAATGATAGGAGACAGTCACAAATTACCCGGGATTTCTACATCCAAAAATGAAAACGAGCACAATCACAAGCAGGAGCATCGTCTAAACATTTTGAAGAATTTCATTTGAATTTAATGGCAAGTGTAAAGTGTTGTTGGCATTAATATCAACAATCAAACCACAACTGAATCTTGTCATAGAAAATAGAAGAACAAGGGAATTTATTCACGTCTTGTTCCCTTCTCCAACTCGCTCCAACTGTCACCACACCACTGATGAAAGTGCCCAAGAAGTACAAAAGTACACAAGTACTCAGAAGAAGGGGAGCACTGCTCTGACTCTCCATTCAGTTTATAATGAGTGGGATGTAATGAACCATTACAGCATTACAACATTACAGAGTGAGAAATAGTAGGAAGACGTCCTTTGAGAATTGCATCTGAGTGCATCTTAAAGAGTGGTCTGGGCGTCTGGGAAGGAAAACTGGAGAAAGGATTCAACTCATCTCACATCTCACACTATCAAATGCATATGGTGAAAACACTTGTACTCTTGTGTCCGCTTTCAACAATAAGAAGAATACGTATACATTTTCTACTCTAGTCAATTCAAGTCCAGTCTAGTCAAGTCTAGTAGAACTGAGGACTGTTGTGATACGAATAACTAAAGTGAGCAAACCAGCTGAATAGTCTGAGTAGTTGAAATTCTGACTCTGACTCTGACTTTTGCCAAACATAAAGCTCGTTTACGTATTCCAGGACTACAAACTACAAAACAAAATATATAATTCAGATTCATCTGAAATTCAGATCCGTTGTTCACTCTGCCGTTTTATTACATCCGTTTGGCGTGGGAACTGGAAAATGTGTAATCCTTTTCACAAAAAGTAGGTGAACTTGGTCTTTTGTTGTGCAAGTTGGGCAATGTCCAGTACAATACAGTACAATACAATACAGTGCAATAGAATACAGCTGATGTTGCATATTTTTTATCTGGAAATCGATACGTAAATCCCTTTGTGAATTGCATCAAAACTCAAAACATTGCATCTGCTGACATACTGTATTTTTTATAAAGGACAAGATTCAAATTCCCCATCCTTCAATCCTTTCAATAAAAACTTGAGAAAAGACGGAAACATAAATTTGACAATTTGGCACTCCGTCTCTCCAGTGAATAAATTTAATGGTAGAAAAAGAGACAGTGGTTACAAAAATAATTTAGAATTAATTACTATTGCTAGTATCAAAAACCGAAGAGTTACTACCAGAAAATTCAGCAGGACACGACAAGTCTTTTCAATTGTGCAACGTGACTTTGAGCTCGTTCAATTAAAGTGATCAGCATCCCCATCAGCATCACCATTACCATTACCATTACAATCTTCACCACCAATTGAATTATATCTTTTAATATCGTGTTGCGGAAATTCATTCTTCTCAAGAGATTCCATTCTCCATTCTACATTCTCCATTCTCCATTCTCCATGCTTCACACTCTATAGTCTATACTCGGCGTTTCCACAGTAAAGAGGCTGCACTTAAGAATCAAATCACAACTGTCTCTGACAATAGCTTCATGTTTACTCAACTTGCTTGGAAAAATTAATCTTCCTACACAAAAAGTTATTTTGAGTTGGTTCGTTTTGCAAAGAATCGCACAGTCTTTAGCGTTCTTACCGTTGTTAGCATCGAGCACCGCAAAAAAGAGGCAAAAAACAACGGAGTGAAGTGCATACAAACTGACGTTTAAACATGTTCTACATTCTACATTCTACACTCTACACTTAGACACCTCGAACCTCGAACCTAGAACTAAAAGTTTAAGTCAAACGAGGAAGCAGAAACTAGAAACTAGAAACTAGAAACTAGACCTCGCAGTCGGTTTTGTTCAGTGCACTGACTTTGTGAGTGAAAATTGAAAGTAGTGTAAATCTCTATTATCAGCAAGTTTTCCGAGTTTTCCACTAACGTGTACATTGTACATTGTACAGTGGATATCTCGTGGAGAACAAGTAGAAAAGTAGAGAGGAAAAAGTTGGTACATACACAAATATGTACAGAATACAGATATTGAGCCACATACATATTTCACGAGCACTTTTCCTCGTTCCGTTCTTTGTACGTTCTTGAACTCTTCCAAACCAAACCAAACGTGTACTCCTTCTTACGTGTTCTTACTCTTACTTCGATTCTCGTTCTTACGCATATAGCCAAAGTCAAACAGTTGAACAGTTGAAGACTCGAATACTCGAACACTCGAACACTATTGGGTTTTGTATATGTGCACTCCTTATAAATATATTCATAGTTTTGTCAAGTATTTTACTCTCGCCGCTCGTTCTCTTCTCCGTCTCCTGCTCGTGCTTTTTCGTACTGCACTCTCCGATCTCAGTTCTCAGGTCTCCGTTCAACGTCTTGGTTCTGTTCTCCAATCTATATCAAGTTGGAGTTGGATTTGGATCTGGAATTGGACCTTGATGAGCCAAATAGAATACGGATCAAGATAGATACGGATATAAAAATAGAACTAGAGTAAAATAAATCCACTTGGCTTCAATATAAATCTACATCACTATCGTCACGTGTTTAATTTTGCACATGCAGACAGATAAAATACAAAATACAAAATACAAAATACAAAACACAAACCTACAAACGTACAGACATCTTCCTATTGCAATATTCAATCAAGTGCAAATCCCTTCGTGTGATTTAATACGTACAAGCTACAGACAGGTTTCTTTAGAGGAACAACTTGATACTTGATACAGCAAGGAATAACCAGTCAGCGACCTAAATTCTTTTATTTTTCCTCCAGCTCACACCAACTTGGAACAACCAATTTAGTCCCCTATACTCTATACTCTATACTCTATACTGTATTTGAATGAAGGACAAGTGAATGAATGAGGACGAGAGGACAGGACGAGCCATCAAAGCCATCACAATCAAAAACTAATATTGACTCGAGTCTCGAGTCTCGTGTTGTTCAGTTTCTGAGTTGTTGGGAACGACAGAGAAAAAAATCACATAAACTCTCTTTCTCATGTAAAATTTGTGCATTCTACATTCTACATTGTCCATCAATAGTCAAATTCTACATGTGTACAGTGTACAGTGTTCAAAGGACAAAATATACATGCAAGTTGGCTAGTTTCTAGATTCTACATAGATAACCAATGACAAAGCCAAAGTGTACATTTATACTTTGTGTGTGAGTTCAACTTGTGACAATCAAGTGACAGAAGTTTACCGATAAAACCTGTCGTGGGTTTCCTCACCATCAAAATATTCGGAAAAAGTGCTAGTGGCTCTATAAAAATCCGTGAAGAAGGAAAGTTTAACCAAGTGGACCTGTGTATTTTCCTCGAGTCGATATTACATATATCACGGAATACCTACAACATTGAACAGTGAACAGTGTACAGTGTACAAAAACCATCGTCATACAGCATACAGTCGTACAAGTGTCGTCAGGGAAATTGTCATCACACTAGACACTAGACACAAGACGTAGAATCTGGAATAAGAACAAGAACAAAAACAAACTGAACCTCTGCCAATAATAGTAAAAGGCACAGCGTATAGTTTCTATCGTCTCTATCGTATCGTATCACGAGAAAAAGCTTCAAGAAAAGTTGATTTTGTCATTTTGATCGGTTTTCCGGTCGAATTACAGTAGAAACTGAGTATTGAGTATATTAAATTGTACATTGTCCATCGTTCTCGTTATAACGAATACGAGCCCTTATACAAATTCTACATGCACTAGAGTACTACGCTTAATATAATTTCCGTCTTATTTCTCGTCATTGGAATCGGAATCGGAATCAGAGCTGTATTTGGACTTGGTCGTTTTGAACATTTTTCTCTCGTCCACTTGTTCAATTGCATTTCCACCATTTCTACACTCTACATCTTTGTTACTTTGATATGGACAATTGACTCTTTCCTCTCGATTCTTGACTCGTACAACATTACAAAAATCTCCTCCATTTCCCTGCCAACCTACCTAAGTGAGCAAGAAAGCAAGCAGAGTTTTTCCTAATGTAGAACAATTTATTTTAACTTACCTCATCATCATTATCATCAGGTTCGTATAAATTACTTAAGCTCAACCGCAAGTCTCAAGTTTTAAGTGCAATCGACATGTAAGAATAATAGCTAAAGTAATAATCCTGATCGTAATACAGATAAGTGGGAAAAGTGACTTAAGCGGAAGAAAAAAAGTGAGGAAATTCACTACTACAAGAAGATTATTATTATTATTATTTCATGTGGACATAATTAGTGCAACCAATTGAACACTAGAGAAACTATAATTACAAGGCCAAGGGAAAAACAAAAGGGTATATTTATAAACGCATTACACGGTCCATTTTTCAACACGGTGTGCATTATGCAATAATAAACACAACAGCAACAACAATAACAGTAGCAAAAGCCACAAAAGAACGTACCGTGTACACAACTAAGCTACAGGCAGAGAGAAAACCAGAGGAAAAAATACCTCTAGAAAAAGCAGAGTGAAGGCAGTGGAAATTTTAGTGCATATGTCCAACAACGTTGTTTCTGCATTGTACATTGTACATTGTACATTAGAAAGTACTAAGTAAGAAGTGTGAGTGATTCCTAAGAAAAAAATCTAGGGGAAAGGAAGCCATTTACATTGTATTGTGCTGTGCTGTGCTGTGTGCTGTGTACTGCGTATTGTACATAGACATTTTTAAGAGCATTACTAGACTAGTGAAATCCGTTATATAACGTGTAGCTTAATAGTGTTGTGTGGCTTGAAGAAAGGTCACAAATAAAGGATTGACCTATAATAAATTTGGATTTTTCTTGATGTTCTGCTGAGAAATATATCGCTATATATTCATACACGTTAGCCATGCTGCTATATACATTATACATATAAGCTATAGCTTTGTTTTTTCCATCCTCAAAGTTGTATTGGTACATACAAAGAGAGAGAGGGAATAATAAAAAACAGAGAAAATAATGTGGGTAGCCAGGAGATGGACATGGACATGTAGGCCTCTGTCTAACATGAGAAGAAACAACGACGAGCGAATTCTCCACTTTGAATTCTCACGAAGACCGAGGTGAACCCAGCGCAACTGTGGCGTTGCATACATACATATGCGAATGCGAATACGAATACAAATACAAATACAAATGTGAAAGAAAGTGGTCAAAGAAGTGAAAGTGAACGGTCGTTTTTCCTTTCTTTTCTTCTTCTTCGTGCTTTGTGTACTTTCTCTACATGTGCTGATTTTTTACAAGTTGATGTTTTACCAAGCCAACCCAAGTCAAGCCAAGAAAAGGAGTCAATAAAATACTATAATAATATTACAAAAGTAAGAAAAATACTAAAACTAGTTTTTGTGAAATGAAAGAGAGGGAAACGTCATATAGGCACAAAACGCAAAAAACTAAAGCTAAAGCTAATGTTAATGTCCGTATAAGCAAAATCTACTACAAGTCTAAAAGAAATCTACTCAAGTTACAGTTTGACTAAAGTCTAGAGTCTAGAGACTAGAGACTAGAGACTAGAGACTAGAGATTTGATACTGGAGATTTGTTCAAGGCTATTCTGGACAATATTTGCTTCAACATTAAGCATTAAAATAGATTTCCGGGACTGAGTGAATTTAACCGTAGTCGTAGATTTGATATTCTACATTCTACATTCTATATTCGAGATTGTAGATTTCAGAGTGAAGAGAGAGAAAGTGAAACCTTTTAAAATAAATAAATTCCAGAGCAAGAACACGTACAAGAACCAGAATCAAAGAAAGTAGAGGCTAGAGACTACTCCCACAATCCACTTTCAATATTTTGCCCAGTCCAGTCCAGTCCAGTCCAGTCCAGTGCGAATACATTGCATATGACTGGTGCTGGATGTGCGTGAAGACGTGGTGGTCTCACTATTGTCAATATAATCCATTAGGAATAATGGTACACCATTTCTACATCTACACAAGTTATTCCTTTCAACTGGCCCCGGCTACGGCTACTGCCTCCACGAACCACCACCATCAATGACTTGTTTCTCATTCTGAATCTGACTCCCTGTACAACGTACAACATACAACATACGACACACAAAATACAACGTATCTAGCAAAACGCCAGAGAAAAAACTATAGCCCTCAGTCCTTGGATTGCAACCAAAACTAAACTGACTAACTCAGCTCAAACCAACTCAACTCAATCCCATGCAACTAAAGTCAAACTCCAGCTCGTACATGAACAGACTCTCTTTCTAGTTTTTGTGGTCGTCTCACAAAATGACTTTTCTCTACAGTCTGCTCTGTCTGTTGGACGGTTGAATCTAGAACCTAGAACCTAGAATCTAGAGTGAAAGAGTGAATCTAGAATCTAGAATCTTGTCCATAGATAGATTCATGATATTATAGCCACTCAACTGATTGTACTTTCTCCCTTCCACAACCATACTCCAAACCCCAATACACCATACCATACAAAATACACCATACTCCGTACAATGTACTAGTTTATGGATCGCAGCTCGCTGTAATCAAATTCGTGGTACTCTCGTCTAAAAGCAGAGTTATATAGATAATACATTGTACTTACAACTCATATCCTCACATGAGCAATGCAAAACCATACTTGAAACCCAGGTCGAATTTAAAGCACATATTCAACCAAGTCTACGCAACCAACCACCAGAAACTGGAATAAAAAACCAGCTGGATCCCAGCAACCTTGCACATTGAACATCCATCATTCAAAGTTGTACATTCTACATTGTACATTGTACAATCTACATTCTACACTATATATACGTTTCACACACGTCACTACTCTGTCAACACAAGGCAATTAAAATTTACAAAGGCTAAACGAAAAAAAAGTCAGCGTCAGCGTCAACTTCAACGTCAACGGCAAGATTAACATCAACATCTTACGTTTTCAAGTTCAAGGATAACCGATATACTCGTGTGCAGTGTGCAACTTGTGCATACATTTATGCAATTTACCCTACAAATAATAATAAGCCGGAGCCCTGTAAATTTGTTTTGAAAAAACCTTGGTAACGGCCCATCGCGACTCTGCTACTTCTCTGTTGGGAAAGAGAAGTAACATTTACAATTAAGAATCCAAAATCAAAGGAAAGATTCACAAGACTTTCAAGGATAAAGAAGCAAGAAGAATTTGTAAATAAATAGCCCAGCAAGATTTATATCTACAAGTTAAAGCTATTTGATAAGCTAGCGTCGTAACTCTAGTTTCTACTTTCTACTTTCTACTTTCTATTTTCTAGATTCTAGATTCTAGATTCTAGATTCTAGATTCTAGAAATCAATCTTATTGTCTATCTATCCATCGTTTTATTACTACTCCTTAGTACACCGTGCACTGTGTATTGTGCATTG
Organism: Sminthurinus aureus; assembly: GCA_034698265.1. Classification (NCBI taxonomy): domain Eukaryota; kingdom Metazoa; phylum Arthropoda; class Collembola; order Symphypleona; family Katiannidae; genus Sminthurinus; species Sminthurinus aureus. The sequence continues at coordinate 16,926 of JAQGBH010001570.1, read as the reverse complement.
TGCATTGTACAAGCTTGATTGTTCCCATAGTTACTCTACTCCTTACTATAATCTACTATCACTATTATTACGCTAAAAGATTAATGTATTTTATATCCAAGTGAAGGACAAATTCCTGGAATTCCAAATCCAAATTTCCAGATATAACTTTGATAACTATTACGTTACATAACGTGGAACAACAAAATATCCGAAAATATCTATAAATCCTAGATTCTAGATTCTAGATTCTAGATAGTTGGCTGAAAATTCTTGTTCTGTAGAAATAACTACAGAAAAGAAAGTCCAGCTCAGACCTGGGCTAAGACAAAGAGAGAACAATAAAAAAGAAGGATAATAAATCAGGTCAGCCAACAACTACAGAGGAAACAGAGGAAACTTGGTGAGCTTGGAAATCACCAAGAATCTCGCAACTCCCCCATCTACTACTCATCTTTACTTATTCTACTTATTCTTGTTATTGTTCGAGTGGAAAATCGTTTTCCCATAGATTGGAATAAATGGTTCATCCTAGTATCACAGCGATGGCTAATACTGACAATGTGGCCTACACCATTCAGGAGCTGCTCCGAAGGGTAAGCAAAATGATGAATTTAAAACTAAACGTATTTAGTGGTACAAAAAATACTTAATCACGGCATTGTGCGTTGCTTCATTCATATTTATTCATATTTTAAGCACATGTAAACTAGGACACTGTAAATACCTTAATTTTACATAAGGATTTCCTTTGAATCCCTCAAATAGATAAAAGATACACAAAGCTTTTTTAGCTAGGATTCTAACAATAAGCCATGGAAAATGGAAATATCATCATCATCATAATGTTGTATCATGAGATAAATGAGAATAAAACTAGTATTGATTTTTCTCATATAGATATATGTATAATTTATATGTAGGTACGAGTCATTATTTGTACATTTTTGTACAGAGTTCTCCGTCTGTACATATAAAAAGAAGACAAAATACTGTGTATGAAATTTGGAGAAATTTATATATAGTATTATATTGTATATTGTAGCGAACGGACTCTAAACTAAAGTCTAAAGGAAAGAACTTAGGTAGTAAGCACGTAAATCGCCTGGAGGAGCTTTGCTTGCAAATAACTTTGTTTTTGTGGTACATGTGAATGAATACGAGAGCCAGTACAGTACAGAACAGAACAGTACAGTACACTGGACGAGGGAGTGAAGAGGAAAAGAAACTTTCTCCTTTTTGCAACAACTTCCTTTCAATCTTGTGCATAGAACTAATTGCAAAACTAGTGTGCTGTCTACTCTCTACTGCCTACTGCTCATGTACAGTGTAGAGTAGTTTTCAACTTGGTGTTAAATTAAGTTTACTGTTCCGCATTATTTTCACATTCAACTAACTATTTCTCTATTTGTATCGGCTTTACTTCTCCATCCTCCATTCTCCATCTGTGCACTGTACTGTAGTGTACTGTACTTTGTATCTATTTTCTATACTCACAATTCATATATTGTACTCGTAAGTTGCTCTTTATTGTTACACACCATGTACTGTACACTGTACACCGTACATACATAGATAAATCTGTATGGTTTCTCTTTAAGTACATTTTAAGACCTGGGAGAAAGTGAAAACGATGAGGCCTGCAGTTCACATACCACTCACACACACATCCTGTACAATAAATAGTAGTACTTATGTGAGTTTGTGAGTTTGTGATACTGGAAGATAAAGAGTAAATAAAGATACAGGAGGAGACAAAGAGTATTAGTTTGACTACTTTCACTTTCCCTCCTCCGTCTTGTTCTTCTTCTTGTTCGTCTTGAGTGTCTGGTATCTGGTATCAACTGTGTGTGAATAACCTTTTCTTCTACTTTTATTATTATTATTACATTTAGTGTGTAGTATCTTGTATTTTGAGTCTCAGTTTGAGCTGTTGGATTTCCTTTTAGTGGAAATATCATTGGGAGTGAAGTTGAGTTGAGTTGAGTTGGGAAGAGAAGCAAAGAGACAAGAAGAGAGGAAACAAACTGGAGAATGAGCAAGTAAAGCGAGAGTGAATGACTGGAGACTGGAGAGTACATATCGTATCTTCAGGAGCATTTAGATAAAATATAGGAGACAGAAAATTTTCACTGTCAGTTTGTACACTGTATGGATAGTTTGGAGTTTGGAGAGATTCAAGATTCAAGAGGAACGAGGAAGCGACCCTCCACTTATATTTTTAGGAGAAAGGAGATAGTCAGTGGCAGAGACAGAGAGATATGGATTCGTGTACTATCAGTATTAAGAATAGTGATAGTTTTGGTGGTGTGGTGTCTCTTGCCTGGTTCTGTTCTGTTTGTAGTTTGTAGATATGTGAGAATGAGGAAGGGAGAGGTAGGTAAGTAACTGAGAGTGATTTGGCATGACAGGAATGGGGTGCTACTAATGGGTGTGTGGCACTATCATCCCATCAATAAATGATCTTGTGGTTCGATGCGTATTCCCCCAAATTGAATCAAGGAGGCAATGTCATTTTTTATTGAAAACACTATCCCCTTGTCACTTCATCCGATTATGTATTAGTCAAGTCAAAATCTTCTTTGCATTACAAGCACCAAACTACAGAGAACAGAGAACGGCGTACAGAGTACAGAGGTTAGGCCATATGTGCACATGTGCAACGTACAGTGTACGACGCAGACTTTACATTGTACACTGTACATGTGCAAGACGTACGTGGAAGAGACGGGACAAGATAGGACAAGACAGGACAAGGAAAAAGTCATCCCTTCAAGAGCACTTTCCATCTCCTTCGGATGATGAAATGAAAGTGTGTGTACTGTGTACTGTGTAAAAGAAAGGTAAATATTAGAGGAGTGTGCATTATGGATTGTGGACCCTTCTTCTCCTTCTTCTCTTTCCTTGCATACACTTTTGGTCATCATTTGTTTCACATTTTCCATTTTTCTTATACCCCAAGCGTTCTGTGTCTCTGGAGCTGGATTTGGGTTTGGATTTGGATTTGGCTCTACCGTTATCGATATAAAAAGAGACAAATGCCCACGCACACGCACATGTATGTATACATATGTAAAGTGTACAATGTAAAGTGTACAATGTACAATGCACAGCCCGCAATCCATCCATCTACCTACCCATTCACTCATTCATTCATTCACTCACTCACTCACCCATCTATCCGTCCATCCATCTCACTCAAACCGTTCAAATTTCTTCCCTCGTCTCGCCTAGTCTCCAGTCTCTTCTCATTCGTCTTTTTTCTCATTCTCTCCCTTTTCCTGTCCTTTCTTTCATATCCCTTCTGCCGTTTCTTTTCCTCCTTGTTCAAAGAATTTTCTCACTCCCTCACTTTTATTTTTTGCCCATCTCTCGTGCTCTCCTGAGCTTGGGAAGCTTGGAAAGCTTGGAAGTTTTCTGTACGAGTGGAGTGAATTGGATTGTGCTCTGCTGAGGTATACTATGAACTATGAAGAAGTGTAGCGCTCTTTTATATACCAAGAAAGAATAATATTAAGATGGACGGACTGATTTCTTTACTTGCTTGTGCATAGCTCTCTCTGTAGCTTGTAGCTAGCATAAAACCTTATCATATACCTCTGTGTTTCATATACAAGGGAAAGGGAAAAGTCACTTTGTCTCTTTCATCTCCATCCACATTACATATTTCATGTTCCATATATAGAAATGTGCTATGTAAGATCACAGGAGATTTCCATGTATATTATTATCATCCAGATTTTCTGGATATTTCTCTACATCTTTTTCCAATTTCAAAAATTGACTCGATCCTTCTTTCCTGTTTTCTTGCTACTTTAGATTTTAGACTTTAGACTTTGGATTTTGGACTGAGTCAAATTTCAAAAGGCACAATGATAAAAAACTTGACTCAAGTAATACACAACATTATATTGAAAAAAGTTCACGAGAAATGGGTATTTTAAAAGTAGAGAAAAATCAAAGTGAAACTTGTTACTTTTCAACATAGTAAAAATCCAATATCAATTGAAAAACCATTGAAAAAATTTAAAGTTACCGTCAATTGGGAAGAATTTTCATCCTTCTTCCTTTTTTGTTAATATTAAAGAAAAAGAAAAATAAAAAGGAAAAGTATTTTGTCATTTTCTACTTGAAACTTTTCAAAACATGACGATGTCTGAAATGTTCCAAAATTTCAACTTTTCTTTAGTAAGACTTCATGAAAAGTGTATCAACTCGCAAAATATTTAGTTTGCAAAATTTTGATGGAAACAGATGAAACGTTAACTCAAAATTGAAATTTGCTTGCGGTTTTATTAAAATTTGAATCGAGTTGAAAAACCCTCGAAGGAATTCTAGTTCTTTTTAATGTACAAAAAAAGATTTTCTACTTACTTTGTGCTCGGGGATTTACGATGGTGATGATGATTATGAGTTTTGAATTTCCTCCAGTTTCAAATGTATTCTAGATTCTAGATTCTAGACTTTGAATGGTAAATTCCAAATTTTATGAATTGGAATTGATGTCTGTCAAAAGAAATGAGCCTATTATGACTTATGTATTATAAAATTGGGTTTTAATTTTTCCCAAGTATAATTCAAGACCAAAGAAGAGAAACGGAGACTTTTAAAAGTATAAAATAGAATTTAATGCAAATAGAAAAGGATGGAAGAGTTTTCCCCCAAAAGAAAAATCTCGGTTCTTGTAGGATTTACACGAAATATTTCAAGAAGAAAGTAAAGTAAAAGTCCCTGTCCATTGAAATGCAGAGAAAGTTAATGAAGATGGAAAACCTTAATGCAAAGTTAGTGGTTTGGAGAGTGGATGTGCAATGTTAGAATGATAAGAGAATTCTGTACACTGTACGATATACAGCATACACTTTGAACTACGGGCAAAATATGAAGATGACGACAGTTCAGTTCTTGTCTTTGCATTGGTTTGGTTTGGTTTGGTTTGGTTAGAGGCTGGAGATTTGAGAAATTCTGACTGTGACTCCAAGTCTGACGACAAGAACCAGAACCAGATCAAAACTACAGCTAGAGTAAGAAAAGGACAAGAGGAGAAAACGGCGAAAAGTTTTTCATGATGGAGTTTATAATTTTACATATATAGAAAAAGAGGGCGAACAGGGCGAATGGCAAATACAGATACAGAAAGACTGATTTCCTTTCCTTATTCTACACTTTCTCTTCTTGTTTTTCTTCCTTTTCCGAGGGCGAATTTCCCTCTGACTCTGGCTTTGAATCTGAATCTGAATTTGAATTCGCATAAGAACGAGAATCCGAATGAGGTTGAAAATGGGAGAACCAGCCCAAAATATGAAGGAGAAGAATGCGACAAAATTTATTTATGCAAATTTTCTGGGGAAAAAACTTGTGGGTTTTTTTTGTTTGAAAAAAATGAGAGTCCATGATTACCTCCTTTTCTCCTTTTCTCTTTTGACTCACTCAACGTGAGTACCAACTACCAACTGCTACCATTTTCATTTTCATTTTCACTTTTTTTTCTTATAGTACACATATTTTCACAATATCTTGTCATATTGCGTATTTCCATCCCCTCGTTTTTTCCCTCTTGTTCCTCTACATTCTACATTATGTCTCTTTATTACATGTTTAATGTACTTTTAAACTCGATGGCGGTTCTTTTATTGCAAAGAATTCATATGGCTTTCTTTTTTGTCATTCTCATTCTTATTGTCATTCTAAGTCACCGTTAAGAAAAGTTTAAACTTTTCCCTGCAATTACATTTTTAGTTTTGTTCAAAAAACCTTGCTCAATGCTCAATGCTAAATGCACAATGAACACATTCTTTTAACGTCTATGGCCTTTTCTTAAACGTTTTATCATCTTTTTATGCCACTCTGTTTTCTGTTTTCAGTTTTATATCTTTGAATAAAGCACACTATACAGATATTATTATTCCTTGCAATTATCTTTATTATTGTCATTGCTATGAAAAAAAAATCATTTATTACTCTTTCCATTTTTTTATACTCTTTCTTTGGTGATGTTTCTTTTGTCTACCAACTCTAAATTAAAGGGGACAATCTGGTGAAAAAGTCTAGTTTATAATTAAAACCATTATTGTTTTCGCCTGATGATGAGCAACAACGTTGTTCGAAAGCTTGCAAAATAAAAATCATATATTCACGTTACCGAGAACAAAATAGATAATATTAAAACCAGAGTTTTTTGTACGGATTTTGTACAGAGCATATGCTTTTTTAAAGATTGCATTATCAAAATTCAAAATGCGTGTTGAATTAGTAAACCGGATCTTGAACCTTGAGACTGAATTCAAACAAGGTCTCTGGTTTCTGAATTTCAAAAGGTTATCACAAATTTTAGACGGCTAGACAAGCTAGTTTTCAAAGTCTATCTAGAGAAAATGTTTAAAAGCTGTCAAAAATCTACATGTTTAATCATTTCAGTTTCTCATTAAATTTAGTAGGAAAGTAGCTAGGATCAAAAATGGAAAACGGAAATTTCACATTACAAAATTTGCTGAATGGATGGCTGAACTGGGCACTGAGCACTGTATAAACAGTTCACATGTTCAATCTATGTATTTATATTGTACACGTGTTGTGCATTTGGGTAAGAAACGGGAAGTGAAAGTGGAGAATGATTGAGTGAAAGTAGAGTCTAGAGTCTAGAGTCTAGAGTGTAGTGTTGTGTTGAGGCTGGTTTTAAATCTGCAAATGAAAGCGTTTTGTTTGTCCAGCTAAAATTACACGTGAACATGCATGACTCGTCCCATTGTATTTACATTGTACGTTGTGGACTCATTCTACGCAGTTAAGTGTTAATTCCATCTACATTACAAAAGGAGGAAAGCGAGTGGAAGATCCTGGTTTTTAAGCAATTTTTGTCCACAACCTAGATTTTAAAATCAACCATTTTGGGTACATAGTACAACGGATAGTGCACACATATGCAAATTCTACACTGTAAAGTGTACAGACGGAGTTTCTGCTGACTACGACTTCAACGTTGTGTGCTGAACAACAAACAGAAAAACCAACAGCTTTCTCCATATCTCCTTTCAACCGTGTACAATGTACAGTTGACGTTTGAAAATGACTGTGAACCTCAGTAGAGTTCCATCACGTCGTAAATTTTACCCAGCTCATTCCCATCTGAATGCTTCATGTTCCATGTTATTGGTACACTGTTGACTACTCCATGTACATTGGACATGTCTGGCCGTGGAACTCACTGCCCTTAGGAAATGTAAAAAAATAGAAACTACACGTACAAACAAAGTAGCGCACACCACATACCAGTTTCAGTTTTCAAAACACTGTATTATATTATACATGTTTAACTTTGGACGTTGGACGTTGGACGTCCAAACCTTTCCAGATTTGTGGTAGTGGAGCATAAATATCTATGAATTAGCTCCATTAGCCATTATGTCAACATCACGTCCTCACATTTCCCATTTCTCTTTTACTTTCAGACTTAGGCAAACGTAATATGATACGATTTGCGATCGTGCTTGTATTCCGTGTACTAGCATTTTCACCTATGCACAATGTACAATACACAAATCCAAACGATTCAACATGTTTTCCTTAATTTTTAGTAGACAAATACGTTTGATGCATGTTGTATTTTGCTTCTTGGTTTTTCTGTGTATCTGATGATTCGGACAGAATCAGATGGCTAATTTTGATTTTGAATTTCCGGAAACTCGGTATTACGTGTGCAAAGTAAAAATTAGAGCTAGAAATGCTAGAACGATCTGATATATTTTTTATTACGCAACACGCATGACATAAGCGTTACATAACAAAGTATTTACTTTAATCCATATTTAGGTACTCTTTGTGCTACTGACGTGTTACTTTACTTTTTAAAAATAAAAAATAAGCTATAAAAGACAAAGAGAATTAGAGAACTACCGTAGCGTTAAACTGGGTAGCAACACACGCTGTTTACTGTTGATGGATAATATGAGCTTTGTTTGATTTCTTGTTCCCGCAGACTCCTTCATTATATTTACACAGCCTTTTGCTATACAGATAGTCAAAGCTCAAAGCTCAAAGCTCAAAACTCCAAGCGTATGAAATTTCTCATCAAGTATATAATGTAATAGAACGAGCTTATGAAAAGTGAGAAGTTTCCTTTTGAGGTTTTCCTTAAAGTGTTTCATGTTTTGTCAGTTCAAAGTGAGAATTGAGATATTGTTTCTGTTTGTATTCGTGGTGTTGGTGGGTGTACGATGTACGGTGTTGGGTGTTTGGTGTACAAGATGTTTATGAGGCGTTCATGGCATGCATAAAATGAATGAATAAGGTATGAAAGTATGCATATTGCATATTGTATACTGTATAGTGTACATGTGTGTGTGATGTGGAGATGAATGTTTGCGGAAAATTAACCTACTTTAAACTTAATTTAATTTATGACTTTATAATTAGACGAGGAGCTCCGGCTCTAGTTCCAGCTCCAGTTCCAGCTCTAGTCCAGTACTCTGTCGTGCCTGTCTCCGTTTCCCTCTCCCTTGTTAGAAACACACTCACTCTCCAAACTTTGTTTGTCTTAACAAAGTATATACAAAATGTACAATGTACAGTGCACATTGTAAATAGGAGATGCTAACTTGGTATCATGTAAAATGTGCATGATAAACACGTTGTCTCTCGACTTATTTTGTAGCGACTATTCATATTGTACATTGTACACTGTGCATTGTTCATTGTTCATTGGGGTGGTTGTTAGAATGTAGAATGTTTGAATTTGAGAACCACCAACCATTTCTTTGAAATGGGAGCAAAATGAAATGAGTATGAGCTGTGGGCTGTTTGAAGTACATAAATCTTGCCAAATTCAAAATTCACAGTATGTACATTGTACATTGTACAGTATACGAGGGTTCTCGTCTTTCTAGACTTTCTTGCGCTCTACTTCATCCTTCATAAACTGACAAATCAAGCTGGAGCTTTCTCCGTCCTCCGTTCTCTGGTATCCAGTATCCAGTCCTCTAGTTCTTGCTCTTGTACTAAAATTCTTGTTCTAGTTTAAGTTTTAGCAAGTTTCATCAGTTTTAGCCAGTTGGAGTTTTCTGTTTGTACCAGTCGTTGTCCATTTCCATATCAACATCACAATCCGTAGGCACATACAATAGGATATGAATTTATGGACATTTCAAAAGACAGTAGACAGCAGACGGCAGACAGCAAACACGGCCGGTTTTCTGTTTCTGGTTTCAGATGTAGTTTGATTCTGTAGAAAGAAATTCACTGTGGGATAGAAAATGGCATGGTGGTTTAATTTGGATGTTTACCTGGTCTCTGCACAATGTACACTGTACAATATACAGCGTGCAATGCACTTTGGAGCTGTCTGAATGTCCAAATGTCCAACTGTCTACTGTACTTTGTCCTTTTTTGATGTCTCCTCGGTGGATGTCTATATAGAGAAATTCCCTAGAAACTTTGTTTTCATTTCCCATTTCCTAGAAATCTACAAATTCTAGAAATTCCCAACCACACTTTTACTGGTGCCGTTTCAACGTCCAACGTTCAACGTGGATCCCTTTCACTGGAATTCTAGAACAAGTTAGACAGGCAACGAGAGAGTTGCATTTACTTTCTTTTACTTACGCCAACTCCATCTCCATCTCCAGTTCCAGCTCGAATTTCAGTTCGTTTTAAAGTTTGTTGTGTTGGATGAATGAATGAACGAATGAATGAATGAATGAGAAAGCCCAACCGCCCGAGTAATTAAATTGTCGGTTCATTTCAACGCTAATGAATGACTGTTAATTAAATTGAAAGTCGCATATTTACCATTAACAGACTCTCCATTCCATTTTGAATTGCATTCACATCTTACATTAAACATTGCACATTCTACATTCTGCATTCTAAATTTTACCATTTTACATGCAATATGCATCGGCATAATCATGACGGATCAAAGAAGAAGCTGAAATTGAAACTGGCCCTGAAATAGAAATTAAAGCAAGAAAGTACCTTTGCCAAATAAATAATTCAGAGACCGTTATGCAACCCCATTTGTCGTTTGTATTTTACACATCTCGAATCCCGAGCAAACATAATCAGCACCGAAAATTTAAATATACATTCAAATTCAACTTGAATGACATTTTCAAAATGGATGAATTTTATTTCAGTAAAGTCCATGTCCAAAACTCAAAACTCCATACTCCACTCAACTCAAAATTGAATGTAAATGTTTAAAAATTCCTGAATTTCTGTATTAAATTGAAATCCTTTCGTGTTTTTGTTTAGATTGACTTCTAGTTTCAGACTAAGAGGAGTTGAAATATATTTATACATACGATATAATATATATCTGCGTTTTTGCATAGGCATTTTATATAATGTATAGTCTAGTGTGTTGTGTATAGGCTACTATAGTCTGTGTGCGATAAATTACGGAGGGAAGTCGTGCAGCTTGAGTTTAGTCTAGTTAGCAGTCAATGCCTTTTAGAGGAGAAAGAAAAGTAGTTGATGCAGAATGATTCCGATATCAATATCACTATTGATTTAAAATACCTTAAAAGAATGATGGACTAACGGAGTTGAAGCTGGAGCTGGAGTTGAATCGGAATCCAAGTCGAAATCGGAATCGGAGAAAGTAGAGTAGAGTAACAGAGTTGATGGAGAAGCCGTGTGTTTTGATGTGATGTGAAGTGATGTGATGCGAAATGAGTGAGTGGAGCTGTCGGGTCTGAGTATTTGGATTGTAACTGGACTGGAACTCCGGTTTCTGGAGCTGGAGCTAGGACTGAAACTAGAACTGAAACTAGGGTAGCTAACTTGTACTAGTACAGCTAGAACTTGAGGGAAATGAAAGCAGAGCGAAGAGAAGAAAATGAGAACGGAAGGAAGTAAACAAGAGAGTGAAAGTGAGAAGGGAGAAAAGAAAGGTAGAAAATATCTAGACTTTTGAACTTAGAATCTAGAATGTAGAATGTGGAATGCAGGATATCGGAAGCTGTTTGTATTGTGAATCTCTCAAGTTAACACAGGACTGAATAAAAGCACGACACGTGATACCTCCGCACTCCGTACCGCGTAATTCGGGATATTTACTTTCATCACCACCCACAAGTTTTATCAATATCCTACCTACTTATTTTCATTAGGGATTTACAATTTACAATTTGCACCTTGAGCGAAATTGCATATATACAAATTTTGTTATTTTGTTACTTCGGTTTTGGTTTTTGTTAGTAGTTGAAAGTTGATCAGGACTTGAATTTGAATGGAACAAGATAAAATAATCTTGTTGAAACCAAGAATTTTGCAGGAGAAACAAGTAGAAATTCTTGTATACCGTATTTTGTACATTGCACAATGTACTAGTGGAAAGTAAAGAAAACTCCAATTTTCAGTGAATTTGGATTTGGATTTGGATAGGCAGCTTATCTAAAATAACTTGTCAAGAACGTACAAATGTAATACACATTGTATACTGTACATAGACATATTACATATTATGCTCAATGCTCAATGCTCATGCACTTGTTCCTATCTCTGTCAAGAATGTGCAAAAAAGGATTGCCAATTCCTTCATCTTGTCTCTTTGACTTTTCTTCTTGTGCTTATTCATGTGGTTTATTCTGGGCTGGAGGCAAATGCATTTGGATTGTGGATTGGGATTGGGATACGGACCCATTCTATCCCATTACGATTGCATTTCTTTCCATTTCCATTCCCGCTCCTTTCTTTTCCTCCGCCAGAAAATTTACCTGACTGTTGATATCTGGAGTCTAGAATCTAGATACTTTTCTCTCAAGTCAGTAGTAGTATCTGTACATCTGTAGATATCGCATAAATCCTCAAATAGTCCTCCTGTCCGTGCTATGTGGTCTGTGCAAACACGGATATGTATTTAGTCAAGTCAAGTGCATGCACTGGCAAGTACAAGGTAGCCTACATTCAAATCAATACAGTTGCTCCAATATATCTACTCCAGTTGTTTTTGTTTTGGTTTGTGTTTGTGTTTGTGCTTCTCTTCAGAAATAGAGTTTACAATTTACAAATCCATCTACGTCATCTCCGATTCCTTCAGTTTCCGCTGGACTTGAAATACATTTTATACTCTATTCATTCTTCCATTTGTGTTTGTATTTGTATTTGTAGTCTACTCAAAGAGAAGGACTACAAGAGTAGTTGGGAGTCATTAGTTGGCATCAATTCTTGATTTGTAATTTTCATGCAAAGATTGAAATTCATGAGAAATTTGTCCTCATGTTTTGATTTTTTTGTTTGTATAAAATAGCAATTTATTTCCTATTCATGTTGTCTTGCCAGTTGCCAAGTTGGGTTTTCCGTGAATTTTTGTTTTTATCATTTAGTTTGTTTGAATGTAGACTATGGACTGAATACTTTGTACAGTGCACAGGGTACAGCGTACACGTATTTTTTGGAAATGGAGACAAAGTCAGAGATTGAAATTGGCTGATAGTCTGTCTATCTGCCTGTCCTGTCTGTCGGTCTCTTTCCTACTGTGTATCTTTTCATCGGAACTGAACTGAGTTGAGCTGTGCGATTAGCAACGCTCTAATTTGCTACATTACACCCAAAACATGACTATGTCTCTATAGTGTCTAGAGTCTAGTGTCTACAGTCTGTCGTGCTTGTGTACATCCAGATCCAGATACAAACAAATGTAGCTAATTTAACATGGAGATAAGTATGGAATTTCCCTTCTTTTTACACAATCTCCTCTGTTCATGAGAATCATTCAACTGTTACCCACAAACTGGATCCAACGTTAACGTGGGTTTTAACTTTTGGATTTTGGATGTTCCGCCGCTATTTCTGTTTCTGTTGCCTACTACGCACTTACAATGTACAGGTTTATACATGTCTATTATGGTATACTAATCGGGTCTGGTATAATAATATATTATGTGCATGCACTTATAGACAATGGTGCTCTTTCTTTCTCCTTCAGAATGGAATAACGAAACTGAAACGAAAATCGGGTTGACGGTTTTTCGGGTTTCTGTAGTGTGCGTGATTTGTGAGCTGGGGCTGTCACTGACGTATCCCAAGTATTTACATGAAGATGGTACTTAAATCCACATTTACCCCTGAACACTGAAACACTGAACACTGAACACCAAAAACAGAGAGAACTTACGGGATTTGGCTCATTAATCAACAATATATATTCCCACACACCCACTGATAAAACCATGTCAGAGTTGCAAATGCCAGTTACCATCTAACATCTTCCGATATGTCCAAAATGTATGTAAAATGTACAATGTACAATGTGGATGCATACAAGAACAGGCCTATCTACACAGATATCTCCGGATTTTGTAACTGACTAGAACAGACAAACAGACAGAGGAGAGGAGAGAAGAACTGAGAAGAGATTAGTTAAACTGTGATGGTGGTCTCATGCTGTGTCACCTCTGAGTCTCTGAGCGTCGCGTACAAAGCCTCCAAGACTCCAAGCCTTGGGTTGTGCCTGTGGGAAACCTTTCATTTGTCTTTCTCTTCTACTCCCATTTTCTCCCAGTTGTGCTTCTTGGCTCTTTGACCGTCCTCCTATTTTGCAACTTCTTGGATTTGGATTGGAGTATAAGTTAAACAATGAGATGAATGACAGAATTCTGAAAGGTTCGCCCTGTAAAAGCATTTACAGTACAAAAACTTTGCCTGCTGTCAAATGTTTTATTTTACAGTCCAAATCGGAACTAAAATCTATTTGGAAACACGTGTTTATAATGAGAAAAAATCAGATGTGTGTATTCAAAATCTGACATGTTTTTCATATATAAAGTCTGTCCAAAATAACAGAATTGACGCTCGAATCTTGAATTTCAGCCTTCAGCTTTAATGCAAAAAATCCCATAAGTTTTTGTACATAATTCTCAAAGTAATCTCTTGCAAAATATTAATAAACAAGTCAAATCCTCTGGTTTTTGCAAGTTTAGGTTCTCAACATGAAATCCACGAGGTTCAACGAGCCTGAAAAATTCTCAGTTCCGCTTTTTACGTTCCAGATTCCAGGCACACAAACCAGACAAAAAACCAAGGGCGGAGGAGAAGTATTATGAGGGTAATGTTCAGCATCTTTCATAATTATTATTATGGAAGAATACAAAGGAATCCAAATACAAATACAAATACAAATACAACAGCCATCTCCAATTTGTGCGTATGCATACTCTACTTTTATTTTTCACTCTCATTTTCATGTCATGACTCATGACGGGTTTTGGCAACATGATAATGGAAGAGGAAAGTGGAAAGTGAGTTTCACTGGGCGAGAAATTGGTGTAGAAAGATCAAGGAAGAATTTTTCGGTTCCGTTGAGCAAATTCACAAATCACGTTGCTCTCTTCCTCCCATCCTTTTTGTTCTTTTCCAGTTTTCCAGTTTTCCAGCCAGCCAGCTCAGTTTCAAGCCAGACCAGACCAGACCAGACCAGACCAGGCCAGAACAGAACAGACCAAGCCGAACAAAGGAAAGCAGGACAAGAAAGGATAGGCATGAGATCCGATCCCTGTACGAATTTGCTTCCATTCTACTTCTACTTTTATTTCTACTCCACTGCCTCACCACGCTTCCCGTATACACACAGACATATATTTTCGTTTATTTACTTGTGTGTCTGTGTGTGTGGATGTGCCGACTGCCTACAAAGTGAAGAGCATGACATGATTTTCCTTTTCTCGAATCTCCGCTCATCTTTCTACTTCTACTCTCTACTCTCTACCCATTTCTTTCTTCCTGTTTGTAGCTTGTAGCTGCTTGTGGATTTTGAAGAAGTTCCAGCAAACAATACTTTTACAACATGCTCCCATACTTTGTGTACTGCATACATGTATGACACATATTATATATTACGAACTACACACATGATATCTACAATCTACAGACACGAAAATCATCTTTCTATGTAGGCTTTATATAACGTAATAAGTGTAGTATGTGATATTACACGGGCTCAAAGTATAAAGTAAAAGCTACAATGTCAAATACTTTGTCATCTTTCCATGTCACTAAGTTTTGTCTACAGTTTGTTTCCATTCCATAGTCTACACTCTACACTGTGCATCATATAGAACGTTCTGGTCTAGAATCTAGATATACCGTGAATTAGACATGCTTTATATGTGTGTACGTCTTATTCATTATTCACTAATATTCTACAATTGGCATGGGCATGAACAATCATCATCGTCATTTTGCTTGAGCCTTGTTCACATTCACATTCGCAATCCAGTTTTGTAAAACTGCCTAGACAATAGACAAAGAAGAGGTCAGACGGCCAAAATTTGTATTCTTTCTGGGTGGGATTTTGCCACAAGACACAAAACCCATTTATTTTTCTCAACTAATGATTTTATAATTTCTCTCTCCTCCTCTTTTCCCTATGCAGAGTTTCAATTACTCTACATTCTACACCCTTTAAAGTTCCCTTTCTGTCATTCACTAGTCACTAGTCACTAGTCAGTACGCAGTAAGACAGGAGTCGAGTTATTTGCTAGTAAAAAGCGTGAACTTACTCTAAATTTGTACTAGATCTCAAAATCACAAATCTGTGTTTCACGATAGTTTCACGACATTAGACATGAGACATTAGATACTATCGTATCTACGTTTCATTCTAAAAGTATTTTTGTCAAGCCTTTGACAGAACAGAAAGAGGAAGAGCACATTATGAAAGATGTGAATATCTGTACTGAACTATGAATGAAAGCTAAATTTATCTACCTACCGGCATCAACTTCGGCACCGACGCCGGTACTGTCGGCTGTGTCGGTGCCCGTCGCCTCATAATCATTTTGGCAGATAGCCCATGACGAGAATAATTTCAAAACGAGTTTTCTATTGCACTACACTACACTACACTACACTGCACTCGTTATTTTTGTCATTTTACTCCACTCCACTGTACTGTACTGAAACAACCAGAGTCAAAAACAAAAATAAATCACTTACTAAGCTCCCACTCCGAAAGAACTTTAAAAGTGTAATGCGTCGAATATTTTAGAATCAGTTTTCAACATTGTTCAAAAATTATATTATGCATTTTTCATCTAGTGATTTTACATTTTAATTCAGCACTGAACAAAAGGCAAATAATGCTGGAAAATATTATATTTAGAGCAGAAAAGACGTATGTTCTGTGTTTCTTGTGTCATTTGTAAATGTGCGTGTACAGTGTACAATTTACACATTATTGACTATTGTGCGTGGCTAATTTGAGCTTTCCCCTCTTTCTCTTTCTCGATTCTCCATTCTCCAGCAGAAGGATTTGAAGAGGAAGAGAAAGAGAATGACTAATGAGTAAACAGCGGAAGCCCGTGTAGTGGAATGTTCCATTGTTCCATTCAAAACTACGGCACACACCATACACCATTCTCTCCAACTTCCACCATTTTGTACAAGGTACAATGTACAATGTACAACTTACAATAAGGATAATAATAACAATGCGGGGTGAAAGAGAAAGAGCCAACTGAACTAAAGTAGAGAAATATCACAATAGATTTATATATAGCCTCAAGTATTTATTATTATTATAAGTACATTCACCTGTATCAAGTATTGAGTATGGAATATGGAATTTGAAACAGTACACAACACCACCGTCCACAGACTACAGAGTACAACAAAACTTGGCTACAAGTCCAACTTCTTTTGTCCGTGTTATTAAGGTTCATTAATTTTAACTTTCTACACACTTTCCACACAAAGACACAAAAACACAACTGCTAATGTATAAAATTGAACAGAATGGCTCTAGAACTCTAGAACCTAGGAGTCATGCACATTAGACCTCGTCACTTTTCACTTTTTTCGTCTGATCCAGAGTGCCACCCCGTTTTATTGTTCCTTTTGATGTAAGGAACAACCTCTGAAAATTTCGTTTCATTATTTTTAGGTTTAGAGGTCGACCAAGGTCACCAAAGTTTAACATGTGTTTTAAATGACAGAAAACTCAAAAATCAG
>JAQGBH010001569.1:0-31204 GCA_034698265.1 Sminthurinus aureus | reverse complement strand
GGGGTACTTCAAAAATAAAAGTTGTTGCTGGTGGTCTCAATGTACTAAATATTTTTTACCCCGTGGAAAACGTTTAAAATTTGGCTGAGAAACGGCAGAAAACGTTTTTGAGAATTCCAGCAAACACAGAAATTAGTTACTCTATAAGAAATTCTGTTGCTATGGCTTTTCGTAACTAAAGAAAAAGAAACAAAACCGATTGATTTTCCGGCAGGTGGAATTTTCAAATTCAGTCACAAACTTTTGCTCCTGCCTCAACGAAAAGAAATAAGAAACAAAGAAATGGAGCGATAAATCCTGAAAACATAGATGACACAAAACAAATAACATCTTATTGATTTTATGTAGATCAAAATTCAAGCGCTTCGTTTTGTTTCCTTTTCCATATACAAATTCCAATTCTGATTTTTCAATTGAGACTGCAGAAACAGATGACTTGAGAAAAATTTCGGTTGTTTCAGTTTGCACTTGAAAATGCACAAGGAATTTACAAGAAGAAATATTTTTGTTGGCTGTTTTTGTTTTTGGTCAGCCGATGACTCGTTTGTTTTGCTAATTATAAAAACGTAAGTTTTTTTGAAACTTTTGAGTTTCGTGTGAGTTTTACTGATGAAAATTTGGAGGTGAAAAAGTGTGAAGACGAGTAAAATCACAAGTTAAAGAGAAAAGAATGATCAATCAAAAACTGAATCTGAATTCCGATGAGAAGAAACAAAATGTCAAATCACGATTCTTCGTTTCAAGTCGATCGAGTGTTGAAAGCTGAAATGTGTTTTAGATTTGAGGTTTGAGTGTGATTCAAACGGAAAAGAAAGAGGAAAACGCGTCAGACTTTGTTTGCTTCGCTTGAACGAATTTCCCTTATTTTCATCCTTTTTCTTCTATTTGTTTTCCATCGGAAGTCTAAATCGAGTGAAATGATACAAAATTCCATTCAAAATCCCATTCGAGACTCGAGACGTTTGACTTTTGAATCGGAATTGATTTGGATTTATCTGAAAATGTGATGACAGTGATGGCTTTTGACTTGATGACGACAGCGGAAATTTAATCCAGTCAAAAGTCAAAAGACCAACTGCGTGTTTACAAGTTCCACAAAACAAAAAAAAATGTCGTGGTTTTGCCTTATTTTTCTCGGGATGGAGTCAAAACGCGAGACGACGGAACCAAAGTGTCGATCACAAAATCCACATCAAAATCCAATAAAAATTCTCAGCTTCTGCTTTCTGTTTTCGTCCTCTTGCACAAAATGAAAATTTTGTTTTATTTTCCCTCGAGATTCGACCTGTGAGATTTGAAATGCCTCCACGTTGAAATTTGAATTGTGCAGTCTCATTCTTCTCTGATTTTTCCAGGCTGATCTTTTCTCAGCTGATCAAACGGAAAATTCAGTAGCCAAAAAATGACATTCTTTACAACAAAAAATTTGTGGACTTTTGAAATCAAATAGAATCGTATTGAAGTATTTACATAAAAATTAAAGGTTTTAAATAAAGAAAAATATGCCAAATTTGGACGCCGTTCTCTAAATTCAATGTCTTTTTCCGTGATTTTCAACTCAAGTTACGACCGCAGTGACAAATTCTTTCTGCATAAATCATAAAACGTATCAGTTTCATTCTGTTACAACTTCGATATTTTCTATTTTATCTGCGTTAAACTTGATTGAGGACAGAAAAAGTCTCGTTGGTCACAAGAAAACCCCAGAAAAAGCTGCCGACTCATGAAAAAACGCTATACAGGAAATTCCAATCGATGTAAAAAATGGACATGTGTATTTTTATCTGTTTAAAACTGTTGATTGAATCTTCGCGTCTCCTTTGTCTGCTTTTTCACGTGTTTTTCTGTGTTTGCTTTGGAAATTTGACGCGTTGAAACTCTAAAGAAAATTGAGCAAAGTGTCAATTACATGATTTTGTAATCCGTTGATTCACGTCGATTCTCGATTCTCGATGGACGAAACACGCGAATGAAACTTTTCTGTTTCTACTTTTGAGTTTTATTCCAGTTGAATAGCGTCAAAATCCGGGTAAAAACGCCCATTAAAAAGCACAAAATCGAGAATCGCGTGAAACTGATCAAAGATTTAAACTCAACAATTGATTTTCCGTATTTTGTGGATTCGTCGTCATTTTATCTCAAATCGCACTCGACTTTTTTCCCGTGGTCATCGTTTTTTCCGTCGTTTTGCTCTCGTTTCGCGTTTTTATGGCTCGCAATTTGAGATGTGAAATTCTGTCCGTTTTTGTCCATTCATCGATTTCTGCGTCTTTTCCTGTCGCTTTTCGCATCTGCAGTCTCCGTTTGACCGTTTTGCTGAATTCTCGATACAAATCCTCGGACTTTGATCCGTCAATTTATTTTACGATTATTTTTAACTGCCCTTAAAAATTCAGAGGCAAAGAAAAGGCAGAAAAATCGTGTGGGATGGAAAATTACGCGTATTTTGACCATTTCAACACGCGCTCAATTCTCAATTGAAACGAATGTGAAAAAATGTCTTGCACTCAAAAATCAACTCGCTGCTGCAGAAAAAACAAAAAAATGAAACTCAAATTGAAACTGAAATTGAAATTGGCTCGTCAAGACAAAAACAAATGTTCAGTTTCAACTGCATGTCAATTCTTTTCATTTTCTGTTTGGTTTGAGTTTTGAGTGAAGCGACAAAGAAAATTGGTTCTCACGTTCACAATTTAAATTCAATTTTCCGTCCGTAAACGCGATCCGTTTGTCACGATCTTCAACTCGAGTTCACAAGCCAAAAAAACATGGAAAACCAAACAGAAGAAGAAATTGAATTTAAAGAGGAGAAAACAAAAGTCAACGGTTTTCCAGCAAACGTTGAATTTGACGAGGTGAACGAGAAAACGTCCCATTTTGAAACCGCACGCAAATTGGAATTTAAAAGAGTCAACAAAAAACCAGAACACTTTTCTTTTAAATGTGAACCATTTTTGAACTTGAAGTAAAATCATTTTGTCATCAAGATGCGACACAAAAACGCAGGCGAACGAAACATTTGAAATCAATATGCGAAAATGAATTGAGCGATAAAACTGAAACGTGACCTTT
This sequence comes from Sminthurinus aureus, assembly GCA_034698265.1. NCBI lineage: Eukaryota > Metazoa > Arthropoda > Collembola > Symphypleona > Katiannidae > Sminthurinus > Sminthurinus aureus. The sequence continues at coordinate 28,132 of JAQGBH010001569.1, read as the reverse complement.
CTTTTCAATTCACAATTCGCATACAGTTTGCAGTTTGGATTTCGCAATATCAACAAACAACAGACAACAACAAAAAAGAAGAGTCAAAAGAGTAAGAAAACCAACAAAAGCGGATTGCGAATTTCCATTCACGAAAAAGAAGAGGCAGAAAACTGAAGAAAATACACAAGTGAAAATCCATTGAGCTGTCGCAGATCCAAATGTCAAATTACAAACTGCGACTGAGTTTCACTTGATTTCATTTTTATTTCCAAAAAGCGGAGAATCACAATGGAAAACTCAGAAAATGGTCAAAACTCAACAATCAACAGCAAAGTGGAATTTATTTCATTCTGCATTCTTCGCGTTCTCTTTTCGTTTCTTTTATTGTGTTGTGTTAAGGTTGAAAGTTGCACTGAATTGCAATGAATGTGCAAAGAAGAAAGCAAGAATCTTTGAGTTTTGAGTTTGAGAACAATGGTGAAAAGTTAATGCAGCTCATTTCATTTGTCAGCACAAACAAATTCGTTTCCTGACAGTAAATTGTTTTGTGTCTCAGGTTTTAATTAGCGCAAACTGACTGCTTTGGCGCCGTTTACAATCAGTTTTTGTGTGAATTGCAAGGTCACTACAGTAGTTCCAATCGCCGCATTCTACTGGTAAACGGAGAGGTAAAATATATTGTCCATGTTCTTCTAACGAATTTTTCGAAAGCAGAAAAAACATGGGAAATTTATGCATTTTACAAACTGCTTGACTCAACTTTATTGAACATCAATTTATTTGTTCAACATTTTGTTTTTCCTTCTGCCGAATTTCTCGTGTTTCCTTCATTTTTTTATGCCTCGTCAAAAAATAATCCCTTTGGATCTCATTTCGTGTTTTCTAATCCTAATAAAAACAGAGTGAACAAATGCAGACATGAAAATGACGAATATGAAATGAATTTGAAAGCATCTGACTCCACTTCAAACACTTGAAACTTGTTTTTTTACTTTTCTTCCTCTTGTTTGTTATCGTTACGCGAGCACTTTGACTTTGACTTTCCTCAGCACTTAAAAACACATAAAAAAGATCCGCATGTTTAAATAAAGCTAAAAATCCTCCCTCCGTGAGGATTTTATATCGCCTACAAAGCATAAATGCTTTAGGCTCCGGAAGCGAAGAAGAGTATAAGAATTCTGCACATAATAAACTTGTCCACTAGTTTAAAAATTTTCCCGCTAGAGGGCGCTGATTAGTTAAAAATTTTCCCGCTAGGTGGCGCTAATTTCGTTGTCTCACATTACCCCAATGTGCACAGACAGACAGCCGTATCTGACGAAAACAATACTCAGCTTCGCTTCCTAAAAACAGTCAGATAATAGAAAAGTAAAACTTACCGGTTCTGAAATTTACTGCAATATCCACAAGGAAGATTCTATAATAAAAAATATAAAAAACGTTACTTGTTTTTTCAACGGCATTCCCATTGCCATTAAATATAAAATAGAGTAATTCTGAATTCTGAAGCGCACAATATTGAAAATGCACGCAATAAAATTCAAGGTATTTATATCAGCTTATGTAGATTGTAGATCAACTTACGTGTCTGAAAGGCAATTAAACGCAATCCATCGGATGCTGAGATCATCTCTAAAGAATGAGATGGCTACCGGAAGTATAATTAGATTGGCCACGAGGAGTAGCAGCATGCACAGATCCCAGTAAAACCTAGAACATGAAACAAAAGAACATGTTATTAATAAATGTGAGTAGGAGAGTACATGACAATTTGGGAATTTGACGAATCACCTAGGAAAGTGTATCCGTCTCTGTGTCTGTGTCTGTGATTGTGACTGCTTTTCTATTGTCTACACTTCTGTCACGACTCATGAAGTCATGACTCATAAGACAATGACATAATATGTTGTGTAGTTCACTGCACTCCCACTCAATTACCAAAGAGTTATTTTAGGATGGAAAGTGGAGAGAGGCGTCCAGCAGATTTACACACTGTCACTTTGGATTTTAGATGTGTCACAACAATATTTACCTAGTTTCTAGGTTAGCAAACATGCATGTCCTGATAAATGTGTCTACTTTGAAATGGCAATGTAAGGCCTTGTTAATGGGAGAAAGTCTCGAGTCTCGACATGCAAATTCATTTGCATAAACCGTTCATGACCTTTATATTATATAACTGTTTGCCTATTGCCATTTGCCATGTGCATAAAGCGTACGAGGTGGGTAAGAAACTTCCACTCTACATTCTACATCTTCATCTATTTAAAGAGAGTGTGACATGACGGGAGTGAAAATCGGGACAAAATTAATATGTGACGGAAGACACTCTCTCCCTAAATGTGGGATCTTGTTGATTGTTGATACATGTACTGAAACTGGATGTTGTATGCTCTGCCCTGGCGTAGATTTGAGACTTGTAGTTTCAGTTTTTTAGTCGCTAGTCGGTACCGTAGTTTAGCTCCAAATGTGTTATATTCTAGATTCTAGATTCCAGATTCTAGCATTGTTACATAATATATAAATTACCTATGCAAAGGAGAGAAGACAAGAGAAGACGAGGGTGTAGGTTCTAGGTTGAAGGTTGTAGGTATAAAGTACATGTATGAATATTTAGGCAAAGTAGAACGTAGGACGGGAATTTATTCACATGCATATACATTATACATTGAACATTGTACAGCCCATGGGTGTCGGTGTCGGTGTCTGTGTCTGTGTCGGTGTCTGGTGGTAAAAGATAGATAGATGAAGAAAGAGAGTGAATGAGTGAGTGAGACAGAGCGAGTTGGATTTGGACTAAATAGGAAAGAAAAAGGACAGCGGGAAGACGGGGAATCGGAATGCGAATCTGAATCTGAATTTAGTGAATTTGAAAGTAAACTAAATGAGACCCCTTGCACCAAGACAAGAACCAAATAAAGAGAGAGAAAGGAGTTTGCTTCCCTTGATGCTCCCTGCCTGACTCCATTCTGGCTGCTTATTTCAGTTTTCTAGTTTGGAGTTTGGAGTTTGGAGGATTGGGCGTTTCGAGTGGCAAGCTTTTAGCGTAATGAACCATGAGATTTACGAGAAAAATAAACTATAGATACTTCATACATGTCTACTGTCTAGCCATCCTTCCTTGTCTACCTCCATTCTACATATTACATATTCCATATTCCATTCCAGACACAGATCATCATGTATATTCTACATTGTATAGAATATACCATCTCATCCTACTTGGACTATCTGACATTCTCCTTCTTCTTCCACTACTATTTTTGTCCTTTTTTACACAAAATCTTTTTTTACCTATGTTTTTACATATGAAAAATTCCATTCTTTATTCTAGATTCTAGATTCGAGGCAGGGTCTCAATTCTCAAGTCTCGAGTCTCAAGTATACTCATTTTCTTGAAGAATTTTTTTCTTCAACAACTCGTTTCGTTTCAGCTCATTCATCCATTTCAGTCATTGTACATTGTACATACTCCATATTCCATACAGTTTATAGCTTATAGTTTGTACTTGTACTTTGTGTATTAGAAGAATGGGAAAGAGGAGCTTTCCAGCTTCCTGATGGATATTTTATGTTTAAGAATGTAATTTCCCTATAAATATTATACATTTATGCGTGAATTTAGGATTTCCCAACTCCGTACATCTCAGTATTATTTCAACAACCAACAGTGATTACCTTATTTTTTATGTACCTGGAAACCCAAAATTTTCTTGGTATTTGGTATTTGCAGGGAAATTTGAAGAGTATAAATCCTTAAATTTTTATGTATACATTATGTACATTGTACCTCCTACACCCAAATTTGCAGACTTCCAGCCTATTATTATACTTTATACTGGATATCATATATCACATGTGATACGTTCCTAGTTCGTAATGTACATTGTACAATGTGTAATGTAAATTCAATCAAAATCAAAATTTCCGGCGTCAGGTTCATTCCAAATTCCGTCTGTGCTTCAGATTTTCCTTTGTAATCCTTCATTTTCCTCTCATGTAGGAATACGAGAAGGAGTACGGACAAGAGTACTTACATAATAATATCCATCTCCATACGAACATGAAAGAGTTTATACTATCAAATTCAACTCGCCCATTTACCCTTTGTGTACACAGTGGGCTGTATTCTGAATTCTAGATTCTGGATTCTACACAAAAGCTAACTCACCTTACTCTTACCAAACTGGAAATCAAATAGACATTTGAGCTTTAAATATTTAAATAGACATCTTGGGTAATATTTCATTCCTAGTTCATTTCCCTTATTCGCTCACTCCACCTTTCCACTAGCTCTCTCTTTCCCCCTCTCTCTCTCTTTCTCTTCTCTTTCTATTCTCTAGAAGAAAAGGAACAAAATCCGACTGCGAATCCGAAACCCAAGGAAGATTTGATTTAAAGATTCTTTCGTTTAATTCAAACCAAACTTGAAGATTTAAGACAGTTTTTTGCTCTTCAAAGCTTTGAATGCTTTGAATGTTAAAATCAAGACGGAGACTTTGGATTCCTCAATTTTGGACTCATTTATAAATTTAAACCCCGTTCAAATTTCCATTTTCTATTCTCTATCCCAGTTTCACATTTCATCAAGATTACAAAGGAAATTATTGAAATATAAGAAGAAGGAATATAAAATAATAAAAATACTGAAATACTGAAATCCTGAAATCTGTAGTAGTGTCATCACTTGTTTTCAGTTTTGCAAAAGAAGGAAAACGGAATAAATGGAAAAAGGTATAAAAAGGTGCCATCGACATTTGAGTTTGGACATTTTCCGGTCCTTTTCACTCTCGAGTTTGGAGTGTGAAAAGCACTTTTTATATTACGGTCTGTTCTCTATTCTCTATCCTCTGTCCTAAATACAACTTTCCTTGGGGTAGGAAAGTTGGAGTGGGGCAGAGCGACAAATCAGATAGATGTCCGTGATAAATAAAATAGAAAAGTGTCCAGTGTCCAGTGTTCACGTGTACATCGGACACTGAACGGTGGACATTGGACATCTTCACAAAACAAGTGATAAAGTAAAATCCAATCGTAAAATTGTCGTCATTTTTCTTCATCATTTTTTTTAGTTTTTTTTTGTACTTTTGTACGTTTGTACTTTTTACTTTCAAGTTTTCTCCAATCTCCAATTCCAATCTCATACCAATGACATATCATAAATTCCTTCACTTTAGTCAGAAAAATATAAATGTAATGGTTCATTAAAATAAGTTGATAGATATTTCCCTAATATTTTTTTATATTAATAATACGCATGATGATTGATGATACTTGAGTAAATATTTAGTAAAGAGGAGAGGATTTTGTTGATATTTACAGCAGAATAAGTAGAAGGGTGATATTTTGATGTTTCGATATTTTTGATATTGATCCAGACTTTAGGTTGACATTTGCACTGTACACTGTACAGTCTACACATAAAGTGCATGCAAGTCGACGGCTCAATGGTCTATGGATTTATGGAATTGACGTAGAATAATAAAAATTGTATGTTGACCCATAAAACGGGTCTCACAAGTCGCAAGTCACAAGTCCGTCTCCTTTCTTGCCCTACGCAGTCTAGTATATAGTCTGTAGTCTTAACTATGACAAGTAGTCCCGGTGAAAGTTGGGAAAATTTAAATTGAAATCCAGGTGGGAGCCATAAGGAGGATTTAATGGGAATATCCACTGTAATTTGATACAGTTCAAAAGATAAAAAAGAAAGATAAAATACTCCCGTCGGAGCTCTCAATCCAACAGAAAACAAACAAACTTTCATAATTTTCCTCACAGTGAAACATGGTGTAGATACACAAATACATCCAACGAATTCCTGGACCATGGTCAATGGTCACTGGACAATGAACAATGAACAATGACCAATGAGGAAATCAAAGTCCAATGTAAATTCTTTTTATTATTTATGTAAAAAATCTCATTAAAATTGTCTTGCTATAATTTGACATTTTACTTTTACGGGTTTACTTTTTACTAATAGGATGTAAATTACAAAGTGTACATTTAAACACCGAGTTTTGCTTAAAAAGTTACTTTATTTTGTGCATACAGAATACAGAAATTCAATTAAATCTTGTACAATTTTCTACTTTCGACGCCCTACTTGATCCATTGAGCATTGAGTATTGAGTATTGAGTATTGAGGTAATACGCTGCCCAAAGTATCTACAATTTACAATTTACTGTTGACACATGACCTTAAATTGGAAAAAAGAAAAGGGAAGCAGAAAATCAAAGGAATGAATCGGAAATGGAAATGGATATGGAAATGTCAAATGTCCTCATTATTCCATTCACATTCTTTATTCCTTGTGCATTGTGCAGGTTGGATGTGGGATGTATCATGTATAAATTCAGATTGAAATGCTTTACATTTTAAATTCAGTTCTGGTTCTAGGAAAGAAAGAGTCACTTTTCTCTTTCTCGGCTTCATGTTGGTATTGAATAAGGATAAATGGAGAAAAGGGGAAAAAGGGAAAAGAATTATTTAGTGACAGAGATGAGGCAGAGTCTAGAGGCTAGAGTATAGAGTATATAATACAGAGTCAGCATGAGTTCTGGAATCTTGAATGAGGGCATTAAAGAATTTTCGCATCTTTATGACACTCTTTCTTCAACTCAGCATGAGGAAAACCCTCGCCCTTTCTCTCTTGAAACACTCACTGATCCACCTTCATTTGAGGCTGAAGACAGAAGACTCTAAACTCTAAACTTTAGATTCTAGATTCTAGATTCTAGACTCTAGACTCAAGACTCAAGACGCTAGAGAAAAACTCTGGCTCTTTTCCGTCCTCTTTCTCTTTCTCTGTCGTCTGTCTGTCTTCCAAACAGCCTGCTTGACTCTCACTTTATCTTCCTCTCTCTCTGCTTTTCTCTCTATTATACTAAGTCACTTTCCAAAATATGATTCATAGATATTTTTTTTCTCGAGGAAAGGAAAGGTAAAAAATCCCCCCTTTTCACCACTTTCCCATTTTATGTCCTACTTTCCTTTCTTCGTAGTCAACAGCCCTTAGTTAATCTCACTTTCAATGCTCAAATAGAAGCTCACGCCTGATCAAGCTACTCTACCAAAACCAAAACCAAACCAAACCCACTCAGCTTTTTTGCACTAGATACTAGACACTAGATGTAAACAGCATTTGATAGTTGAAAGCTGGAGGAATTTCCATTTCGATTTTGATTCAAATTCGAATTCGAATTCTAGGATTCTGGGATTCTGGGATTTTCCAAGGAAATACCTTTTTTCCACTTGAGTATTTTTTATCTATTTTCCAATTTTTCCTTGTATCGAGAACCTAGAATCTAGAATCAAGAATCTAGAATTGAGAATTGAGAATCCAGGATCAAGGATCGAGAAATCAGGAATCATGAGAAAATAAGTGAAAATGAAAATAAAAGTCGCATTCATTGAGCATTGAACATTGAGCTAGTGAAGCAAGAATTTGATTGCAGAATAAAAAGTAAAAATACTTGACTGTAGATTGTTGAACTTAAAGAATATAGTACAGAGGTGACTGTGATTGTACAGAGTTACCGACAACTGCTTTCAACATTTTTTATTGATCATCTCCCTCGATGTTCCATGTTTTTTTATTTTTATGGACTATTTGGAGTTTGACTAACAACCAAGTCAATTCTTTGATTCTTTGTTCCACATGGAATAACCTGAATCACGTTTAATTTTGAGTTTTGATTATCAATGGCTCTTTTGTATAAACTTGTTGGATCAAGGAGCCGGTATTTACTATTTTTACTGTTTTACAATAATTTTGTCATCAGCGGCGCAAAAGGCTAAAGAGTAAATACAAAACACTAAACATTTTGTCTACAAAAATGTAGGAATTTTGGCTTGCACATAATAATTTAATTATTCTTGTTGTGTGTGAGATGTGACTATTGAGAATTGAGATGCAGTAAGAATTTGTAAGAAAAAATACACAAACTGCCGGCTACAAACTGCACTTTTGATCCTTACACAAGTTGCCAAAAGAAGGTAGAGGAAGAGTGAAGAGGGAAGAGAGAGGATAAATGGAGTAAACCCCAAACTTTGTTTGTGAAAACGAATGGGATTTCCACAGAATTTGAAAGTGAGTGAGATGATTCTTTAGTTCAAGAGACAGCTCATGACTTGTGTCTTGTGTCTTGGGTTTGTCTGCATACAATTTGAACGTGTAGCACTAGAACTAGAATCCAGTGTCTAGAAACTAGAATACTGAACGCTTTTGTCTGAATTGAGAATGAACATGTTTGAGCGGAAGGAGGAAAGAAAAAGAGAAGGAGAAAAAAACTAAAGACGAATCTGTCTTCTGCCACTACTTTCATTTCATTTCTGTTTGTCAATCTTTCTAGATTAAATCCCTTTCTTTCCGTCTGCCCTTCTTGTTTTCTTTTTGTGTACTCTGCCTGTGTACCGAATGCTGAATGCTGAATGGCGAACACAGAATGGAATATCCGCTTTTACGTCTTTTCCAAATGTTTCAAACAGAAATGTCTTTTTTATTTCCGCCATACTCTATGGAAAGGAAAATGATGATGATGTTTTAAACTGTGTACTGTTTACTATTTAGTATTTACTGCTCACTGAAATACACACTACACACTAGAAAATATTATTGGAATTATTTAATGGTTTGGTTCTCTTTTCTATTGAAACAACTTGTTTCTCTTTGGAGGAGCAAAATGAAATTTAATTCCAACCTATTCAACCGTTTTTCCTTACGATCTACAATATACGATCTACGATCTACAATAATTTTTTGAGATCCTGGATTTGAACTGTAATAAAAACAATAATTATTTGTACAACCCTGTTATTTTATATTATTTTGTATTATGGAGGCATGTACAATCTGGAAGCAGCGTACAAATATGTCAAAAGTCAAAATGCAGACGTCAAAAGTCCGGACTCTACCGAAATATCATATGATGTGATACGATATGATTTTGCCATGTCAATTGGAAAAGTGGAAAAAAACAAATAAGAGATGTGCCAGAGGGTGTATCGTTGATGGTTGATGGTTGACTGTTGACTGTATGACTTGATTTCTACTGTCGTTGTCCTTGTCCTTGTCATTTTCTTTACCATTGCCATTGCCATTGGTTTTTGGACGTTGACTGGTTTTCTATTAGATTTGTCATAAAGTTATAAATTTTCCCCTGTCAGTCCAGTCCAAAATCCAAAATCCGAAAGTCAGTTCACGGTCTTGCTCTCCGTTTGGTATCTGGTTCATCGTCTTTACACTGTACACTGTACAGTACCAGTTCAGTTTGGGTTTGGGCTAGGACACAAGTCACAAGTCAGAAGTAGTAGCTGAGCAACCCAAGTGTATTTACAATCTACAACGTACAATGTACACTTTTGTATAGTCTAGTGCATACGACATACAGACCTGCATTGAAGAATGTACATTGTACAACGTACATGGAATTGGTGGAAAAATAAAAATTCTGTTGACGTCAACGAGTCAAATCAATAGGCTTGGAAACCCGAGGCAAAAAGTCAAATGGTAAATGGCAAATATCAAATATCAAATACAAACCATTTCAAACGGTGCATAAACACAGTTTCTATCCTGTACTTTCTTTCGTTGTTCGGTATTCTTTAGTCGTTAGATGCATAAATTTAGTGCAATGCAGTATGCAGTTATTACCTTTTTGCGAGCACAAGCACGTGTAAAATGTGTATCATGTATCTTTTGTATATTGTATATTGTGTACTGCATTTTGTGTGTAATATAATGTAAAGAACCTGTATATTTTCATTAGTTGCTTTTAAATACTTAATAGTAGTCACATATCAAAATATCATAGAAATGAAATCCATGATTCTATTCTGTTTCCTCTCTCAGTCTAAAACATACAGTATAAAGACACCCACTACTTTTTGTAATATTTGAACAGTGCTCTCTCTCCCTCTCTGTCTCTATATTATATTATGAAAGGTAGATGAGGCTTAAGAGTTATTATTAATCTACAGTAGTCTCCAGTGCACACTGTGAAAGTGCACACGGACGTTGCCTCTAAATATAAATACATATACAGATATTTGTACTTTTGTAGTTCACTTTTAGTCCATGATATGATTGCTTGAGGCTTTTTTACCTTGATGTACAAATTCAATCCAATCCATTGAACAATGGACATTGAAACAGAATACAAATGAAACTTGTATCTATAGATGTTTTGTACTTGGTATTTTTGGCAATATTTATAATTGACAATGGACAAGCGACAAGTATTGAAACTTGTTACACTGTATTTTGTATATTGTATATTTAAATTTTAAAGGCTCAAGTATTGTACAAAACGTAATAATATTATTATTATTATTATTCAGGACTTACGAAAGTGTATTCTGTTCTCCGTTGTTCATAGAGTCGGGGAAATGTACTGCTTTTTTAAAACTCTTAGCTCTTAGCTTTAATTTATACGAATATACATATGTATATGGTACATTGAGCTGTACTGAAAATTAAAACTTTCTTCTGAGTTTTGAATTAATATACAATGTAAAATGTACAAGCTAGAAAAATCTTCTCGTAATAATAATGCTGATGATGATTAGTAAGAAAGAAGACGTATGATACTCACTCACCTGTGTACAGTTTACACATTAAAAAAGTAAAATGAGTTGAGTTGAGTTGAGTCGAGTCGAGTTGAATCTACAATCTACATTGTTGTACAATCCACAAAACAGGAGAGAAAGTGGAAAAGACAAAGGTTTTTCTGGAGGAGAAAGAGAAAAGTAGGTAAAAATATGGAAGTAGAAATATAAAGTGAAAATTTACATGAGAAGGAGGACGCTTCATCCTCAGGGACCTCTTCTCTTCCATTCTCTTCCATTCTCTTACATTCTCTACTCTCTACTCTCTACATTAACTTTCATAACTGAATACGGAATACTACGTACTAGATATATTCATTCTTGATTCACAGGCATCTTATTCTTTGAATTTTCTCTCTTATGTATATTAGTGTGAGAAACTTTGTCCGCTTTTATCCACAGGAACACAATGTGCTGTTCTCCACTATCCAGTATTATTACATGTATATGATTTTTTAAACTTATGAAATCTTCCCTTGGCATTATTTTTGTGAATCATGGATAGAGAATAGAGAAAAGAAAGTAAACTTGTACTTTGCAGATTTTGTATTGTCTAGAGTCTAGAATCTAGAACCTAGAATCTAGAGAATGGAGAAAGATAGGCTCTAGTAAACAATTTGTGTTCATTATCCTCTCATTCCTATTTTCATCTTTATCCTTAGACTCTCATTCTTGTGTCTTGTGTTTGTGTGTTACCTTTTACATCCTCTCATTCACCTGTATTCCCCTTTCCTTCCTTTCCCTACCTCCCTTCTCAATGAACTAGAATCTAGAATCTAGAATTCGTATTCATGTTCTTATTTTGGCCCTGACTTTAGCTCAGCTCAACTCCATTTTGTTCTGGATTCTGGGCTTGGGCCTTGGGCTCCACTACACACTACACACTTAATGCTATGGGCGACTGGATGTGGATTGTGGATGAAAAATGAAGGGAAATTCCTGTGCATTCATCCATGAAAAGAGAAAGAGAAGAAAATGTAACTTATCTTCATTCTCTTTATTTTTATTTATTAAGTTTATACGATGAGGAATTTCATTTTCCATTTCCTACAGTTTTGTTATGAAAAATGGTGGATAAATCTTTTGGTAGGCTGTTGAATTTGAATTTTTCATGACGCAAAACGCAGGATTTTGAATGCATTCACGTCACTTTGGAGTTTGGAGTTTGGAATTTGTAGCTGGGAATTCGGAGTCGGGAATCACTGGATCACACAGATTTTTCCAGCAGTATTTTTCTTGTATGTTATTTTGTATAGAAATAAACTTTACAACGTGCTGATGGATTTTTGATTCCGTTATCTCAATGTCTACCTCGATCTCAAACTCCAACTCCAACTCGATTTCGATCACAATCTCCATCTCAATTTCAAAGATGATAGCTCTAGAAGGTGTGTAATGTGTGCAGTGTACAAGTATATCATGTATCATGTATTTATCCTCCTTTCTCTCTTTCGAAGAAGGAAGCTTCATCTTCATCTTCTTTTTGTGTATATTCGTATATAAAATAATAGGAAATGGGAAAGAAATGGAAAAAATGGAAGAAAAAAGGAATGGAAATAGACAGAAGATAAAAGCATCGGTCTAGATTCTAGTTTCTAGATTCTAGAGTCTACGCTTATTTACCTCCATTCAGATAGAATATACAGACAAAAAAAGTAAAGAAATGTAGAGTATTGAGAATTGAGCATTGAGCATTGAGTGCAATAGAAAATAGAAATTTGTTGTTTCATTTATACACTGTGAAGGTAAAAGATAAAATGGACGCTGAAACGGAACGGAAACTAAAACTGAAACCGAAACCGATTCTCTCCTGACCATTAAAAAATGAGATGAGGAGGATAGTAAAATTGGAACGTCCATCGGCCATCGTCCATCCTAAAGATTAAGAGTCTCAAAGAAGCTTAAGCTTTTTTCCTCTCATTTCTCTACATCTCGTCTTGTATCTTGAGTCTTATGTCTCGAGTTTTGTATCTTGTGTCTTGAGGAGATGGACGTAGAAAAACTACAACGTACCGTATGACCTCAATTTCAACTTTGACAGTGCACTATCAGCCATCCAGTATCAAGTATCAAGTTCCACTTTGCTCTTAGCCCAACTTTTCCTTGCTTAATGTAATAAATAAAGTATGTAATACAACTATCGCGGTTTTGCTACTAGTGCTTTTCTCTTTTCTCTCCTAGTTTTTTGATCTGACGGGGAAAAGGTTGATGTTATTTTATTTGAATTTTTATTATTTATTCATGTCTTCATTTGAGGGAAGAGTTTTTATCTCATGCTTGTGGCATCCGACATTCGATGTCCAGGTAATAGTGAGATTTGACATTTTTGCTTTTGACGTTTAGATACAAAGTTTAGCATTCCGGTATTCAAGTATTCTAGTATTCAAGTGTTCAAGTGTTCAGGTATTCAAGTATTTAGAAGTCAAGAGTCGAGAGTCGAGTTGGGTCGAGGGAGAAGGAAATTTGATGTGACTTGATACTTGATGTTTATTTATAGAAAAACAAGGGAGAAAACATTGGGATTTGGTGGTCTATAAATACTAGAGTATTTTTATTCTTGTCATCTTCCGTTTCCCTTGGTTTATGGATTCTGGATTCTTGACTCTTTACTCTCAACTCTGGACATGTACATGTACAAATAAGATCAAAAATACTACATTCCCAATACACAATACATAAAGTAAAAAGTATGATGCAGAAGCTGAAACTTGAGGCTTGAGACTTGTGACACACGGTAATAAAAGGGAAGGTGTATAATTTTTTTATAGTGGATACATTGTCATGTCATAAGGGAACAGAAGAGAAACAGAAGCAGAACAAAATAGTAAAAGGGTAAAATGGCAAAATGTTATAGAGAGAATGAGCCAGTGCAATTCTTTCTTGTTTCTTGCACTTTTCCCAGTTTTCCCCTCTCTACTTTCTATAGGTCTGCTTGTATTGACTTGGACATTTATGACTTGACTCTAGACTCTAGATTCTAGACTCGACTTGCTCGGGGAAATACTTTGGCTCAGAGCAGTCTCCATCTCGATCTTGGTTTCGGTTTTGGTCTAGTCTCGCCTTTATATATTATAAAAGACCTTCCTCCGCTACCTTTTCCAGCTTCTAAAAGTAATATTATTTTTTTTTTACCTTTTCCATGTTTTGTCTATTGCCTCCTGCACACTGATAAGTACACTAAACTGTAAACTCTGCAGTGGGCACTGTACAGTACAGTACAAAAGGATGGGATTTTTTTCTCCTTCTGTTTTCTGTTTTCTTCCTTTTACCTCCTTCATACCTCATACCGTCTAACATGTCTAACATCTAACATGTAACATTTCTATACTTGATTCCTTTTTACAACTTGAAGATTGTTTATTGTTTATACAGTAAATAAAAATGTTTCCTGGTAATCAGCTTAGAGATACATACAATTTGTTGACTATTTTTGGATTTTTGGAACATGCGCCATTTCCCATTTCCCATTTCATTACTTCAACTTTTAAGCTTCAAGTAGCTCAAAAAGTAAAAGCAAGAGTTAAAATTCCTGTCATATTTTTTCTACATTCTTCACTCTCATTTTTGAAAAGATGGCAAATTGCAACGGCCATTTCTTACTAACTTCTCAAGCTGCTCCATCGTTATGGTGACACTTCATTTAAACTTTCTAAATCAGGGGTTTTCTGAAAAAAACAAAGGGGGAAAATAGTAATGATGGTAAAGCTCCAAACTTACCGGAAATTTGAACAAGGATGGATAATCCAGTGTCCAGCATTTTTCTGCCGAATCCGCTCTTTCATCAGGGCTTTTTTGGATCCGAACAGTTTCATGGCAAGTTTGTTGTCAGTCGGTTGGAAGAGGGCTTGGAGTCTTGAATCTATTCAGTGAATTTAAATTACCATTATCATTTGAAAACAAACAAAATTCCATTTTGTACCATTGGCTTTCATCCTTTTTCACCTTCTCACGTTTGCACGTGTATAATAATAATAATAATAATAAATGAATGGTAAAGAATGCAGAGATTTGTAATAACGTCATACTTAGAAATGAGGATTTTGGTTCCGTCGTAGTGGAGGAATGACCTCCTGACCTATCCAGATTCGTCATACTGGGAGTCAAAGGTTCGTCCTTGGGGGTTCCGTACAAACTCACGTCGTCTCCTGAAAAATGAACTTTGGATCCACTAAAGCCTGGACCTCCAGACCTACACAAAAAACAAACAAACAAACAAACAAAAACCATATAAATTATGACATAAACATGGTGCATGTGAATATTAATTAATTAAAACCAATATTTTTTTTGTCACAACTATAGTCATAAGTCATAAGTCATAACAAATCTATAAAATGTTTTATGTATACATTTATACATATCCATTATGCATTATGCATCATTCCTACCTCCATCCATTCATCCGTCCATCAATGAAATTAGAAATGTACACCTTCAATAAAAATTAAGTGTCTCATTCTCTTTTTTTTATCTATTATCCATCATTCTTTTACCTTTCCCATCTATGAACTGTGGACAAATTACACTGTATGATGCATGTGGTATGGTCAATAATACGGATATCAATGTATAATATACATTCGATAGTAGTTTCTACTTTATGTTGTATTTTCTATGTCCACTTGAATAGGATTTAAATGAAAACATGACATAACCTAACATTGCAGAACATAATATATATGTCATAATGTAATATGTAACAAGAATGAATGCAGCTTGTACGTTGTACGTTGTACACTAGGACAAAGTAAACCACTCGAAAATCTAAATCTAAACAAATCAAAGGAAGGAGAATGAACGAGTGAAAGAAAGAGTGAACGAGTGAATGATACTGAACGGGAGAGAAAGACATAAAACCATAATATATAATTTAATTATAGACTCACACACAACGCCACATTGATTTTCCCCAGAGAGTTTATACTGTAGTTTGCATGTCGGTTTTATGTGTTCAGCATTCTCTGTTCACTGTAGCTGTGCTATCATGTAGAATGTCGAATGTCGAATGTAGAATGTACTCTGTATTCGCCATGTATCACACACACACACACACAAACAAAAACACATACGAGTCAATACATTTCTCTTGTTTCGACTGTTCGAATAACAAAACGTCAGATGGTGTCTAGAAAAATAAATGAAAGATACCTTCGGGACGGTGAATATGTCTAGAGTCTATACACCACACACGGAGCAGTAAGAGCACTTCCACCTTTAACTCTACATTCTCTACATTCTATACTCTACACACTATATACTATACAAGATACTGTACCGTTTCACAAAGCACAAAGCACAAGGCATGTCATACAATGAACAATAAAAATACAATAGATTAGAATTTAGAATGGGAATGGAATGATTTGGAATGAAATAGAATGCACAGAGCATACATACAGAATGCAGAATACTGAATACAGAATACAGACATTTTATATCTGCACAATTCACAATCCACAATCCACAACTGAGAGAGGAGTGGGAAATACAGGCGAGAATAAATAGAGGTTATAGCCAAAACTATAGCCATAAAAAGGATAATGTGCATCAACAAGGCTAGTGAGAGTCATGATTCGATTTATCAACCATGCAAATCACATTTGTCTTAATCGATGCGTTCTGGTGAAAGCACAAGTAGAAGCAGAGGCAAAAACCTCTTATATCCTCTCGTATCTCTTATATCTCCTATATCTAGATTCTAGCATCACACACATTTATATGAATATAGGACACAAGGATGAGGATGATTTCTATCCATCTATCTATGATATCATATAAAATATCAAGTATTTTTACTCTCTTTCTATCTGTATAATAATAACAGTATAATAATAATTTAGACACATGAACATCGAATGGTGAATGGTGAACGGTGAATGGGTTAGAATTGCTGCTATTTCTTCCACTTGCACTACTTGAGTATTTCACTATTTCAGTATTTAGGCGAAAACCACCCGTACTTTTCTCCTATAAGGCTTGTAAATTGTATAAAGCGCATAAGATGAGAACTGGCTTTGGCATTGGCTGTGACTGTGGGTGCATGTACATAAATATGTATTTGTAGACTGTAGTCTCTAGAATCTAGACTGTAGAAATTTGTGTCTGTGATAGCTTACGGGTTCTTACGGAAGGGGTTTGTGTGCGGGCTGGAGGAATTTACGACGAGGATGCTATGCCATACCATACCATGCCGTGTTGTGGCATCATCTTGGTTCCCTCTTTCTCTTTCTTCTTCTTCTCTCCCTCTGTTATTTCCAACTCTTCAATGCAAAACTCGTACACTTTTGTGCTTTTACTTTTTCCCTTGGCTTTTCTCTTCTCCGCTGTTCCAGAGTTCCAGTGTTCCAGTGTTCTAGTGTTCCACTGTTCCACTGTTCTTCTGGTGGTTACACCACCAGGCTAGAGACAAGAGACTCGAGACTAGAGACTAGTGGCATTAAGTATTAGTAAAATACTTGGAGATACATAATACAGATATGTATGGAGTATGGATATAAACTGAAAGTATGTACAAATACATGTTACAATGTTTTCTCATTGGGTTCACTCCAACTCCCAGTTTTCCCTCCGAGAAACATAATATATATTTTGCTTTTGTTCACAGAACAGAACAGAGCTAAGCTGAACTGAACTGAACTGACTTGTGAGCTTAGACGTGGGAGTTTTGAGTTGTGACTATTCACTCCATTTTTCGCTACAGTCTACAGTCCTACTTCTACTTCTGGCTCTGGCTCTGGTTTTCCTTCCATTTCCATTCCGATTTTAGCTTCAAGCATGAATTTTGAAGTTGGGGAGTAGCCCAGCCTCCAGTCTCAAGTCTCAAGTCGAGTCAAGTTTTGTAGGTTGAGAAGCTTCTATCATTCTCTCAGATTTGACAGCACAATACGTTTAAAATCTGTATCAAAATTTGAATCCACTTGCCCCACAAACTACACTACACCACACTATACACTAGTCATACTACTTGCAAGGAAGAAAAGGATGAAGAATCATTCTTTTCCTCCTTTCACTTTCTCCTTTCTCTTTTCTCTCATCTGTCAACTGTCATTATCAAATCCATTATTTTGGCCACTCAAACCAAAACCCAAAATGCTTCTAAAGAACGGAAAAGCGTGACATGTGCATTTGCATGTCCTTTTCTTTTTAGCTCTCTACTTTTCCTCGTCAATCCAAGGAACGGTCTCCTGATTTTATGGTACGGAATTCCTAATTTGTACCCCTACTTTTTAGAAAAGTCATCTACGTCTTCTTTCTTTTGATGCTGAGTCTGACTCTGAGTCTGATGAGGAATGGAGAGGAAGCACTTTTATTTTTCAGGAAATTAATGAGTGGAGAAAAAAGCAATCAGGATGAGAAAAAAAGGATCAAAACATCTTTGGATGAATGGGAAAACAAAACAAAAGGAGACTAGTGCAATAACAAAGTTTTAATGACAAAGTGATGAATATTAATATTAATCTTTTATAATATTATTTTTTGTTAGCGATATTAATATAAAATCTCAACCTTTTGTCATTTGTTTCCCTCGAAAATTTAAAACATGCTCTGTAAGTTGGAATCAAACATAATATTTTATTTTCTCCCTGTGGCAAAAGTATAATAATATGTTTTTACAAACTAAAAATGCATTATAAAAACATTTTTTTGTCCTACTTCCTACTGTAGGAAATTTATTTTCTATCTTGCTGTTGTTTTCACACATGCAACGGTACAACATGGAGCGCATTTGCTTTTTATGGTAAGAAAGAAGACGTTTCTGTCAAAAATTTTCCAATATTATTTAGTACTCGTTCAGAAAAGCTGTCAGGACAAAGTGGGAAATGCATTTGTTACAGTTGAACTTAAATCTGTTAAAAAGTTTTGTTTAAACGGGACAAAAATCTAAAATCTAGAATCTAGAATCTAAAGTACATATAAAATCTCGAGGATGTAAAATGTAAAAGTCAGAGTCAGCGGAGGAATTCATTGAAATTTAAATGTTATTCACCATTCTCTATTCTACATGCTCTATGCCGGACGTAAATCTTTTGCAAAAAGTCGGCAATGCGATTCAAGGGAAGAGCAAGAATGTAGAATCTAGAATGTGGCATGAAATGGAACATACTCGTTGAAGGTTCTCCTATACTGGAAGTAATTTGTAAAGATTATACCCATTTTCTGTCTCCACTTTCTACATACTGCTTTTCAAACGGTTTTATGCATCTCCTCTCTTGTTGTTTTAGTATAAGAGAAAGCATGTCCAATGTCCAACGTACAATGTACATTTTAGATAGATAAAAGTGCAATATCTTGAATTTTTTATATCACTTTTCTCCTTCTACAGTAAATTATATATTAAAATAGAGCACTATGAGTTTTTTCTATAGGATTTTCTCTGCCCTTGTTTACTGTTCACTGTTTAAATGTACACTGTGCGCTGCACATTGTACACAAAAAATTGTATTTTCTCCTCTGTTTACGGAATCGCCAATAATATAATAATATTTTTCGTCTCCCCACTCCCTTAACTTTTCCTACAACTTTACCCTTTCCCACCATTTACCGAAACATACCTGATACGGATTCGGATTCGGATTGCGATTCTTTACGGCACTGAATACTGAATACCCCATTCTTCATACATGTAAAAACGTCTAGGTTCTAGTTTGTCTCTGTCTGTATATTTTACATTTTGAGGTTTTAGCACCGAGCATGTTTGAAGGATAGACAAAAAAGGTAGGTAGAGGAAAATTGTGCTCTATTGAAACTTGAAATGCGTAAGGAGCAAGAATATTTTGTCAAAGGTAAAGGACACGTGATTCTTTTCTCTTCTGCTCTTCGGCATCCCCACATTTTAGTGGATTCTATTGTATTGTACTCGGTGTAGTGAGTAGTGAGTAAGCATTAGGATTACAAAGGAGGGGAAAATAAATGTACCACTGATAACTGTACGGTGTACGGAGCAGAAGGAGTATTGAGTATTGAGTATTGCAAATGTATGTAGAATGTAGAATGTACATGGATACAAATCCAGACCTGGTCTTTTATTCCACGTGTTTATTCTGTCAATAGGGGAAAAGTAGGGAAAAGGAAGCAGTCAGTGTGTCTAAAGTCCATAATATTCCTTTTGTTCCGTTTTGTCTTGCATCTGTTTCTGTTTTTTTTCTGGGTTTTTTTCTACCAAAGCTCGTTTTTCCTTTCTGTGTCTCGTCCGACTAGGTTTTAAGGCTGTCTACTTGCCTGCCTGCCTGCCTGCCTGTTGGAAGAAATGTATTTAAAGCACAGATGATATTTGGTATGTGTTGGATTGGACTGTTATGCTTTGTTCTGTTCTGTTGTGAGTAGTGCGTGTCACTAGTGCATTGTATGAAATGTAATGTGTGTGCTCCAGTCCAGTGGAACATGAGCGACATGAAAATAAAAGGCACGGGAAATAAAGAAAGGAAGGCGAGGAGTGGATATGAGTAAAGTAATGCCATAGACCGTAGACCGTCGACCGTCTCATGGATTTTTAGTACTTTCCCCAATGGATGGAAAGAGAATGGAGGATGGAGAAATGTGGAATGTCTAAGTGTGTGTCTCTATTCGGAAGCCTCTACACTCTACATTCTACATATCCCATTTACTACTTACTACTGATTGTTGATGATACTCTGTGAGTGTGAGTCGGAGTCGGGAGTACAGTCAACCAGCAAGGGAAAGGAGGCAGAGTGTTGTAGTCTCTTGTCTTGTGTTGTGTGTTGTCGTGTCGTGTCGAGACGAGGTTTGCTGTTCTGTTTTCTCTTGCTCAGTGTTCAGTGTTTGGTGTTTGGAGATTGGAATGTGGATGTGTGTGGAGTTGTGAGAATCAGGCGTGTATTGTTATGGAATATACATGAATGTCTATCTGTATTTACCTATGTAGAATGTAGAGTGTAGAGTTTATATATTACACACACATGGCATATTGCAGCACGTAGTCTGTAGTCTGTGTACAGTGTACAAGCTGTAAAGTGTAAAGTGTACATTGTCCATATGTAGAATGTAGATGGATACAGACGCAAATGGTAAATGTTAAATGGTAAATGGGGATTGTGGATATAAATGTGAACGTGTATGCAGATGTATTGTATAATTTATATTGTGTATCTTGCATATAGTGGGACATGGGGCAGATAGATACATAGATACACAGATAGATAGATGGATTCGGATGGATAGATTTTTTGTCTGTATTGAGTATAGAGGAAATGTAGGTTGTAGACTGTAGACACTAGATATTAGATACTAGACACAGATAGATAGTTCTACACGTGGTACAATATACCCGTAGAGTAGAGCATAGAGAATGGTGTGTACAGTGCAGAGTGCAGAGTGTACACTAGAAAGTAGAAAGTGTTCATATGTACATGACTCGGCTCACTTTCCCCATTCTTTCTTTTCCTTCTCTCCTTTTCACTATTATTAGCTATCGATCCATTCCATTCCAAGTCCTACCATGCCAAACCATACCAAACCATGCCATGCCATGCCGTTCCTCCGTTCTTCCTTTCCTCAAGTTGAGACCAAACAAAAAGATTTCTACATGTATAAGTCTTCTAATATCCACGGGAACAAGATGGGACCCACAGACAGAATCAGAATCAGAATGAGAATGAGGAGAAAGGAGTGGTAGGAAAGAGTGAGAGAAAGTAACAGTAACAGTCACAGAGTCACTGAGAACCCAACTCTTAGGCCTGGCCTGCTATGGCTTGGTTTGGTTTTGTATGGTTTGGTTTGGTGTAGGAATGAGAGGAGGAGACGGGAACAGAAGGAAGAGACATGTACATAACGAGTAAAGAGTGACAGAGAAAGAATGAGAATGAGAGAGAGAGAGAGAGGGAGAGAGAGAGAGGGAGAGAACTTGGGAAAAAATCTCAAGGAAATGGGTGACGTCGCAATCCCAATTTCCAAATTCAACTTTTCTCTCTCCTTCCTTCCTTCTTTCAATCTCACCATTATTTTTGTCCATATCTCACTTGCACTCCTTTCCTCCTCCTTTCATTCATTCATCCTTACTTTTACTACCAGCAACCAACATTTGTTCCTTTGACTCTCCTACTTGCACTTTATACTCCTACTTTTTCTCCTTCTTCTCGAGTTTCTATCGTTCTCTGTCGAGTCTTCTATTCTTTTAGTTACCGACACCGAACAACTGACGACTCTAGATTCTAGAATCTAGATTCAGGACTGAGGACTGACTTTTTGCATTTTCATCCTCGGAGTTTGAAGCAGAGAAGACAAGAGAAGTGGAGATAGACGAAGAGAAAGGAAGAGAAAAGATCACCAGTACGGAAAAGAAAGGGAAGAGAGCATGAATACGGAATAACGCCGATAAATGATAAATGTTCCTCCCAGGGAGAAAATATGAGGATTTGCATGCAGAACTCCACAATCGACAATCGACAATCCACATTTTAAACAGAGTGGATGAAGGCAAAAAATCAAAGTGAAATTCATACGCTGCCGTCATCAATATACAATATACATATATTTACACTGTACACAGATTTCAAATTTCAAATTTTTCTAAGCTTCATTTTGTTTCTCACTGATTGTGATATTTTGAGATTTGAAGGTTTTCTCGTTTAATTTTCATCCCGAGTTTTTGTTCAAAAATACGTTTCAAAGTTTTTGATGCAAAAAACAAATTGCAATGGATTATGAAATTCATTTCTTTTTCTATCGTCTTTTTATGCAAAAGTCAAAAGGGGTTTATTTGATGCAGGATAAATCTATCGTTTCTATTCCGTACCAAAACAGTCAAAGTAAGTCCATGTCTAAAGTCAAAAATCCCAACCGTTGTCATGTTAAACTCTAAACTCAAAAGTAAAGTCTAAATTCTAAATTCTAAACAGGAAATAAATAATAATAGAGGAATGATGAGAATACGCCACGAGGGTTTTTTTCCTTTTCATCTCTATTTTGAATGTAAGTGGGAGTTTTGAGTTTGAACAAATGAATGTGAATGCGGAATCAATGAAACGGGTTTTATTGTTTTAGAAACAGAAAGCTCATCGTAACCGTATTTCTGGTTACTGGTTACTGGAATCTGGAGCGTTGGTTTCATAATAAACAAAGTAAGGTACGTCTGTTTTGTATTCTGTATTCTGTATCGAAATACAGAACAACATCCATCTGCTCATTTTCAATTCACTGGAAGTTGTAAGTAAAAGTTGTAGTCCTTATTTATTTCCACGTTTTGTCTTTTTTCTCCTTAAGGACTTGAATTGGAAAAGAGGACCTATTGGAATTCAAATTTAAATTTACGTGGAATCTGACTCAATCTCATGAACGGAGAAGTAAAACATAATAGGTGCATGTTAAAATATACTGTATTTCTGTTTGATAATAATACAAAATAAAAATATCATAGTTGTATCATATTTACATGTACCATAATATGTTATTAACTATGCAGAATTTTTTTTATCTGTAATCTGTATCGCTCGAGTCTCAAGTCCATATGTGAAATCTAGTTGTTATTATGAAAAATTATAACATATGGATTCGGAGGAATAACAAACAAACAAACAAACAAGGGAGAAAGAAGAGAAAAGAGATAGGAAAAAATACCTCGTGGCATTTTTTCTCTGTGAGCGAGTAAATTGGATATAAATTTCGGTAGGAAAAAAAGGGAAAACCCGAAAGATGGAATTGGGAAAGTTGGTTGTAGAAACTTTTGTAAATTTAATTTAATGCTAGAGAAAGCTACAGTCTGCATTCTGGATTCTAGATTCTAGATTCTACAGTCTAGAGTTTAGTTGTTTCATGTTAACATACATAATAAATAGTAAAGTATCCAGTTTCCAGTTTACCGTATCCACAACAAACTTGTACCCGTTTACTCCTTTACTCCTTTACTCGTGTACCCTTGTACTTTTCTCCTTTTCTACGTATACTCCATATTTTATGGTTTAAGAATGGAGGAGAGCGGATATCAATTCGAGTCAAACTTACCTACCGTAACTTTATATGGGGCTATATGGGGCGGAAATAATTGCTGCCAAAATAATACTAATTATTACTTTTCCCCCTCCGCTTCCCTCCTCCTCCATTTTCCATTTTCTAGTCTCCCTTTTTCTCCTTCATGTCAAAAACATGCTTCTAATAGTTTCCTCACAAGTTTTTTTCATTAAAGTCAAACTTTTGCTTACTACTTTTTTTTACTCTATGTAAAAAACAGCCAACTATATAGCAAAACTCTGTGTATTGTTTACATGAGTGTTGAAAGTTGAAAATTAAAAAGTATCCAACTAAAATATGTATTTGTGTATTTGTGTATTTTACATGGGATTTGGATAAACACTAACTTTGTTTCACGGCTAAATAAATTCCTAACAACTACCAACTCACAATTCACCATTTCTCATGCGTGAGAAAAGTTTTAAAGGAGAGAGAAAAATATTATTACAAGTAGAATTTGAATTTGAATGGACAAAGTGGTATGAAATTTCCCTCTTTTTTTAATAATTTTAAATATCAAGCTTCAAGCTCTACGGATTAAACTAATTTATTTTTGTAGTCAAAAGTCAAAAGTGACATGTCATTTTAAATAGACTTAAAAGGTACAACAAAAGAGGAGGTTGAAAACAAATTACTCACCCGCAAGCTTCTCCACGGTAGTTCATGTCGGGTGTAATGTAGTCGTCTACGAGGAGTGAGTCGTCGTCGACGGTAAGGAGTGAGTCAGAGGGGTGGTGTGCTCTTTCGATAACAACTGTGGTTGACCCATGTGAACCCAGTCGATGATGACCCAATCCAAATCCATGAAGACCGTGTCGGTCAGTCGTGGGTGAAGTTGGGTGTGAGAAGGGGGCGGAAGCCACTGAGCCGGGCACTGAAGAATGAACACCTCGTAATCTTCCATTGGCCAGACGGAGTGATGGTAGACGCTGCCATCTTCTTCCTTCGGTATTTGACCTCTCACGCTCCTCTCTTTATAAAAATAAAATAAAACAAAAACACATTAATCTTCTGTTTTTCTCCAATTTTTATCATTATTATTTCAACTTGCCACTAATCGATGTTCAGATTTTTCATAAAATCTCAACATGAAATAAAATCACAAACTTTCAAAAGTCCTTTTCCAAAAAATCAACTGATTATTGGCAGGAAAATTGACGTCTTTTTTTAATGTTTAAATCTACGATGCACAATTAACAAAAACATGACGAAAAACAAGAGGATCCATTTTTGGTTTGGGGGTGTTGGGTGTTGCACTGACAAGTAAATTTTGAATTTCCCACTGAAATTAAATGATCAACTTTTCTCTCGCTCTTGAACTAATTAAGTCACAGTCTTTTCACATGGTTTTCCTTATGATCTCTTCACACAGAGAGAACCAAGAACCAAGACGTCCTCTCTCGTTCCTTTCTCATCTGGATTCAAACTCAGCAAAATATCTAGTAATTAACTGGAAAATGAAACCAAAACCGAACCAAACCGTCTACACACATTATGTTATGTATCCTTCACTTTCCCCTTCTATAATCGTTGACCCGTTATACACTGTACGATGTACAATGTGGACGTGTTATTCATCGCACAGTTGAAGCGTAATTTACAAACTTCCGAATTTCAACTTGCGAATAATCCTCCAAAAGAGAGAGAAGGAGACGGAGAGACGGTACCCTGATTATTCTCATATGTACAGATGTATTGATGAATACGGAGGGACGAAAAGGAAAAGGAGAACAAGAACAAGGAGAAGCCGAGACGGAGACAAAAAGGGAAAGGAAAACCAAGGACGTTTCTCCAATTCCGATTATCCGAGTCTAATGAAACTTGAACACTTGAATCTTGAATAGTTGAATAGTTGAATAGTTGAATAGTTGAATCCTTGAATACTTGAAACTTCATCTTGAACCGTGAACTGAACTAAATGGCAAGCAAACAAAGGAAATGAAGACGGAACGAAATGGAACAGTGAAGAGTGTTGAGTGTTGAGCGTTGAGCGTTGAGAATTGAGCAAACAAAATAGAGACTAAAGAACAGAATATAATAGAACAGAGAGAGTCTATTCATTCACTTAATGTTTCTCACCTAATTTATCTCCATGTTTTTGAACGGCAGATAGGATTCACACCAATTATAAGACCTCTGTAGAATGTAGAACGTAGAACTTTAGGCTGTAGATTGTAAATTGTAAATTTAAAATTTCACACGGTTCAATCACACTATAAAAAATAACAGCCGATTTCCTTATCCTTATTTATTTATTTATTTATATCCAAATGAACGAAAGAGGCGGGAGGGAGGGAAACCATTATTATTATTATACATTTCACATTCCCATTTTGATCATGATTTTTATTATTTGGAGAATGTAGCACTAAACATCAAATGATCAAGTTTCCGCAGCTCACTTTTACTTTTACCTTTAACTTTTTCCACTTTTCACATCACAATCATAAATGACTGATAAAAAGACTTGATAGAAGGAATTTCTGTAGAATTAAGCTAAAGAAATAATCTGTATCAAGAATCAAGATTATAGGCAAACAAGGAAGGAGGAAAAAAGTCACCGCCACCCCTTAGCGTCAATATCACGCACACTAATTTTGATTCTATTTGTGTAAATACTTTTATTTTTCTTTGCTAATTTATTTGTAATCCCTTTGCTTAATTCTGGAAACCAATTCTGGATTCTGGACGTTTCACTTTAATTTCCATTTTATTTTCCATTGCTTTATACACCTTACACCCAAGAAAAAAACACTGGCATTGGTGGTAAATTACAGTGGTAAGAGACGGAAAGAAAGTGGAAATGAAAAAGAATAAGTGAAAACGAGTACAGTCACTGAACAAGAAAGAAGAAACAAGAGACAAGAGACGGAGGAACACGGATAAGGAGTTTCACATTATTTCACTACAGTTTTCATTCCTATTCTTCTTGTTCCTTCCCAAACTCAATTTCCTTCCTTCCGTCCTTCTTAAAATACAGTTGTCCAACTGTATTTTTCACTTTTTACTTTTCCATTACGGATCCGTTAGTTTAATAGAACACATTCACTAGAACTAGTAGTAGTAGTATTAGTAGTTTTTTTCCTTTCCCTCTTTTTTCGTTTTTGGTTGTGTATTGTGTATTGTGTAGCACCAACAACAACACAGCACTAGCACCAACGCGGAAAACAAAAACGACAAGGATAACGACAACCACACCGATACCGATACCAATTCTAATACTATTATCAATACCAAGTTTGGCTGTAGCCCACACACCACACAGCATACACCACACAGGACGCACGAGTTTAGTTTAGTTTTGGAGAAGAAGGAAAGGAAGTGACGAGCAGACCTTTACCAGTGGAAGGGAGAATGGGAACAACGATACGAGACGATGACTTGGGTATTCCAACTTCTAGTTCTAGTTCTAGCTAGCTGGCTCGCTGGCTGGCTGGCGCAATCCGTTTCCTCTACACTCTACACTCACTCCTTTTCATTTTCATTCTCTCTCTCTCGCTCTCTCTCTCTCTTATTTTCGTTTTCGTCTTTCTCCCTCGCTGACTTTGGCGTTGGTTTTGGCTTTGGTGTGGCTCTCGCCCTCCATCGTCGTCCTCATCGTCATCATAGTAGAGTAGAGAGTATTTGAGTCAGAGTCAGTAGTCCGTCGGTCCTTTTCCAAAGACCAAGGAGTAGAACGGGAACTAGTAACTAGAAACTAGAAACTAAAACTTCCCTACCTCAGCAACCTATATAGCCACACTCACACTCACACCAAAACCAGTACCAGCATCAATATCAATAGCAATTCCAATACCAATAGCAAACCAAACCAACCATCTCAATCCTCCATTCTCCATTCTCCATAATACTCAAAACTTGTACACATAAGCTAACATGGAGCACTCAAGCAACTCACAGCTTATAGATTACAGCTCCAAGCTTACACACTACACACTACACACACACCAAAACATAAAACATGTGATAGAGCAAAACACCATCAAGAGCAACCGCCACTGGTGATATTACCAGTTCAGTTTCATTACTTTCAACCAGTCAGTCTATCTCTGTCTCTGTGTCTCTGCTTCTGTCTTGGTATGCATCACTGTAGATTGTAGAAAGAAGACAGTAGGGATATATCACTCCTATAGCTATAGATATATCTTCCCCCGCGTGCTCGTAGTCAATAGGCGAATAAATTCACCATGTGAAAACTAGTCACTCAGTCAATGCTTGTCCATTTCTACCTGCCAACTCCTTCTGCCTACTGCCTACTGCCTACTGCCTACAATGTTATATCCAGAATCTACCGTCTAGAATGTACAGTCTAGAGTCTAGAATCTACGTTTACCTTCAAACTGCATGAAGCTCCGTGTACCGCTCGGATGTGTCTGCCTTGAATTATACATTTAAACACTCCGTGGGTACAATGTACAATGTACAGCGGAGTAAGCGCCAAGAACCAGTGTACTGTATTTTGTATGTAATATAAAAATGTACATGGAGAAAGTAAGTATACGGGTATCCTACACGTTCAACAAAAACATTTCAACAATTTCAAAATTTCACCAATGATCATTTCAACAATCAACATTT